>JALPQI010004134.1:0-76063 GCA_025490895.1 Thaumatotibia leucotreta | reverse complement strand
TCAGCCGGTGTATTTACCAGCATCTAGCGGGCCAGCAAGGCGGTGGCAACTAACAGGTTACTGATTGTTTCCTGTTCGTTGCCGCCGCGATTTGGGCTCTACTTTTCACTTACGATCAGGTGGAGTGGAGCCACTTTGTTGTGCCAACGTTATTTTTATTAGGTCGGCAACGCGCATGTGACAACCTGAGGTTGCAGGCGCCTATAGGCTACGGTGACTGCTTTCCATCAGGCGGGCCGTATGCTTGTTTGCCACCGACGTGGTATAAAAAAAAAAGTAAACTACTATTTCGTCCTATTACTGCAAATACCGACTAAGTAAAAAAAAGTGATTTTGAGATAATGCGATTTTAATGTTTGGAGGTATATCTTTACATAAAAAAATTAAGATATGTACAATCTGTATTTAGAATTTTATAGCCTATATTATCTAGTTTACTATCTAATCGTGAAAATTATTCAGTCTGTATTTGATTGACAATAAAAATGCGATTTAAATAAAACAGTCGCAAACTTAGTTGCTTTTTCCTGTAGAAATATATTTTTGTTTATTTCTCTTATCAATACATCTACAACAACATATTCCTTTGATTAAGCTTTGGTTGATATGTACGTTTCTTATAAATCACAATATGATAAAAAAAAGTCTCAGATTTTTAAGTTATTACAAAATTTACTAAAAATCCACAATGACTTAATCGGTTTTATCTGTAGGAAATCTAGAAGTGTCTTCGTTTAAGTCTCAAATCTTCAAATTATCATCACTAATCACAGTATTTTGTTGACAATAAAGCATTTTTGGAAGCCTCCTAACCCTTAATAATACATAGTTTTAGGTTTTGTGGGAAAAACACCAAATAAAAAAAATTAAAAAACAACGAACTTCACCAGTTTTTGTTGATATCTCATAAACGATTGAACTGATTACGTTAAGATTTATAAATCAATATCTCAAAACTATACACCTTTAAATAAGAATAAAAAAATACTAATCGGTTTAGGCGTCTTCGAGTAATCGCATCATATACTTACTACATCTACTACGCTCGCTCAGCAACTCTGCCAACTCGAACTCGAAAGCTAGGCCTCCGACACTAAATAACACCATAATGTATGACTAAGGATGTTACTTTTCATTTTATAATTACACATAACAGTAATAATATAATATAAGTAGTATTTGTACACTTGATAACCGGTAGTCATACATTATTGAAAGTTTTGTTAGGAAAAATAAAGCCCAGTTTCCTTTTTCCCCGTGGCGAGTCTAACGAGTTTTCTACTCCTTGCACTCATTGTTATTTTATTATACACTAGCGCTAAAATAGTCTTTTACACGATTTTTTTATCAAACATTACGAGAAACAACAACCTGTAACATAGGCGCGTGAGTCGCAACTGAGTGAAGTTACTACGGCGTGAAGCTCGTACGCGCACATAATTGGTTTCTCCTGAAGAGATTTACGTCAATATTGAAATAGAACTACAAGCAAAAGCAACTAAGTCGCTTTTAAATTTTTTGGCAGTATGATATTGGCGTTGTTTGGAAACAATTATCTACTGGAAAAACATGCTAAAGGCATGTAATGTGTTCAACCTGTCGTAAAATAAATAATTTAATAGAATCATTTTCATGCTAAAACCCAATAAGTATATATAATATTTTTTGGTAAAACTTAAAATGGGAATGTATAAATGCAAATAAACGCTAAGTACCATTAACAGTTTTTACTTGGCGGAGAAAGCATAAAGTTTTGTATTAAGTTATGTATATCAGATTTTGGCAGTGAATATTTCAGTAAAATGACGTTTAAGTAACTTTATCTAAAAGCTATCTTTGGAACGGAGAGTCGTATCAAAACATGGGTTTTACTAGATTGTAGTCCTTGAAATTCTTATTCCAAAGGCGTAAAAAACACGATTTAGTGAAAAAGTCACTTAGTCGGTATTTGCATTAATAGGACGATTTGTTAATATCAACTAATATTTACAGCTTGCTGCAGACTAATAAAAATGTCACCATGCTGGAAATAGAAAAGTCATTCGGAAGTAATATCTGTCGCTGCACTGGTTATCGGCCTATTCTAGAAGCCTTCAAGAAATTTGCCAGCGATGCCACAAATCCTGATGATTTGGTAGATATAGAAGATATCAGTATTTGCGAGAAAATTACGCAAAACTGCCGTAAAACTAAATGTAGAGGCAACAATGCCCATAATTCTAAAGACCAAAAAAATATTCAAATAGAATTAAAAGATGGAAGGATTTTCTACAAAGTTTATCGTCTTAATGATGTTTTTGAAATGCTGAAGCTGAAAGGAGATGATGATTATATGCTGGTAGCAGGAAACACAGCTAAAGGTAAAGGTGGTATGAATAAAAATGGGAATGAAAGTGTACGTGATATCAATTCTTATTATTTTGAAAATATTTTTTTAGGAGTTGCGTCTATTGACAAATATCCTCGAGTGCTCATAGATATAAGTTCTATTGATGAACTGAAAAGGTATCATTTGGACCAGAACTTAATTCTTGGTGCGGGTTTAACTCTTTCTGATACTATTAATATATTTGAGCGTGTTGCCTCCACTGAAGATAATTTCTTGTATCTGCAGAAATTACAAGAACATTTGCAATTAGTAGCTCACATTCCTGTCAGAAATGTAAGTATATCATCAATAAATATCTTGTCCTCTAGTTATCTTTAAGAAATATTATTGATCCCATTCAAGATATTATTATATTTGTCATTGATCATAAGTTTGTTACTATCATTTTATTAATTATTTGATTCAATATGAGTTTTTGCAGTTGGGAACGATTGCTGGCAACTTGATGATAAAACACAAATACAATGAATTTCAATCAGACGTGTTTTTACTGCTTGAGACTATAGGCGCATTCATCACTATTAGTAAGTTGCAAAATAAAAATAAACCTTATCAATTTCAATAAGTAAACTAAGTAAGTACCTAAACCTACTTAATTGTAAATGTCTTTAATATAATTTTCTTCAGTGGACGCCAATAAACAGGAAGAAAAAGTAACTATTCAAGATTTTCTGAAAACACATATGCGAAGTAAAATCATTACAAGCATTTTGCTTCCACCACTCGGGCACCACTACAAGTTTGAGTCATATAAGGTAAAAAAATAAAACGTAATTGGAGCTTGAAAGAAAAAAGAATGAAAATAAAGAACCATATAGGTATATACATAATATATTATTTCTTAAATTGAGTTTTGCTATTTATTTGCTAATAATAAAACTATTGATTACTTTTAACCGCCTTTTAACCCTTCAGATAATGCCTCGCGCTCAATCTGCACATGCTATCGTCAACGCTGGCTTTCTGTACAAACTTGATTCTTCAAATACAGTAAAAGAAGCCAGAATAGTATACGGCGCCATAAACCCAAACTTTGTGCATGCTACCAAAACAGAAGAATACCTGAAAGGGAAGAAATTGTTTACAAATGAGACCTTGAAAGGTGCTGTTGAGATTTTGAAGGAAGAGCTGATTGTAGAAGAGGGTCCTCCAAGAATGTCTGCGAAATATAGGCAAACACTCGCTATTAATTTGTTTTATAAGGTAATAAGCTGGTCAACGTAATGATAGTATAGAAATCCACTACTGATGATGATTAAGAGACTATATAATTTTTGACTTTTAACTTTCCTGTCGATATAATGGCATTGATTGACGAGCCATTCAATTGATTTTTAATCACAACATTGTGCGGACCTGTTCCGCCATCCCCAAATAAAATATGATGTGTCATACAAAAGCTGTGCTTTGCTTTTAAATATGAGTTGAAAATAATAGTGATAATTTTATCTTTTATATTTATTCGTGGATTGGGAGATATTCCATTATAGTACATTGTGCATCAAGGGAGGTAAGTACGGAATTACTAACGAGAGTGTTAGAAGCCCGACGCCGTTAGGCGGAGGGCTTTTATGACTCGAGTTAGTATTCCGCTTACCTACCGTGATGCATACAATGTTTTTCATCACACTTGCCGACAAAAAATTAAGTTTTAAGACATAATATTATTAAATGACGTACTGACATTTCTATTACTCCCTAGGGAATATCATTTTTCTATTACTCCTGCTACGCGCGTAAGCAATGGCCCGCTTAGACAGCAAGTGTGATGAAAAAGTTATTATTGTTTTGTTTGAAAATGTTAATTAATTCACTTGCCTGACTCCACCCGAAGAGAGGTCTTTTTTACGTTGTTAAAAGTTATGTCTTACAGGGTCTCCTCTCGTTATGCCCTGAAGATGAAATCGATCCACGTTTTGCCTCCGGTGGAGTTGTCTTAAGCCACAAGCGACCTGTATCTCAAGCTAAACAGGAGTATGCCACTAATCCTTTGATCTATCCTCTTAACCAACCTGTTGAAAAAGTTGAAGCACTCGTAAGTAGCATTTACCCTTAAACTGATACGTCTTTAGGTAATGGTGATTGTAGTAGTGATGACTATTAAATCACATTATTTATTTGTCAGATTTTCCATATTGTTCAGTTACGTCTCTATTTCTGATTGATTCCTCATTACTGCGGATCCTGGTCACTGGCAATATACCAATGAAATAGTTTCTCACCATCAATTCCGTTCCGATGTAGTCAATACAAGTTGATTAAATTTTAAAGACCAGGTGAAGGTTTTCATCAGGTCAAACTCTTGATTTAATTTAAACTATTATGATTTAATTAACATATTTCCGTTCCTGTGCTTTTTCGCTAGACAGTATTGGTAATACCGTCCTTTTCTAGAACATAACGATGGAAATAAGTTGTATAGATATTCCCGCAGAGCCGTAGTCCACGTTATGAGGTCTTATAACTCGGCTATCAACCACGTAGTACTTTCTACAAAAAATAAGCTCTTTTCATCATCCTAGCCACAATCCGTGGCAATGGAGCTATTATAAAACAAACAGATCTTTATTACAACATTCATAATATCTATGATAATAATAAAGATAAAGACAATACTTGTGCTTAGATTCAATGTGCAGGCGAGGCGCCATATTGCGAAGATCTGCCCAGTTTACCCCATGAGGTGTTCGGTGCTTTCGTCCTTGCGACCGTGCCACTTGGCGACATCGACAACATAGATCCCAGCAAAGCTCTTGTGAGTATAAATATTTGGAAACTACTCAATTTTACTACAAAAGAAAATTTTACAAGGAGGTAAACAATAGAGTAAAGTCACGTTTAATAATATGTGTACCTTTCGGAACGTATGTCAAAGGCATAAGGATCAAAATCGTATACGTATTGTTAGAGCCGACCGTACATACATTTCACACAGTAAATTAATTACGTCTACTAATAAGGTTAAGATTACACTAAGTTTGCATTAAACAAATCATGTTAAGCAATCAGTGATATTTAAAAAAAAGCAAAGGATTCCAACAGTTGGAATCATATTTTAATGTTAAAAGTTAAGAGAATGTTAAAAGAACATTGCTTTTTACCATTCATTTCAGAAACTGCCTGGTGTAGTCGCATTTTATTCTGCAAAAGATATCCCCGGAGTAAATTCCTTTACTCCAGGACTCAACAATTTGATCTACCAAGAGAAGGAAGAAATTTTCTGCTCCGGATCCGTTAAATATCACGGTCAAGTTATTGGAGTAATCGTTGCTGAAAGTAGAGCTATTGCAGAATTTGCTACTAAGATGGTTAACGTTAAGTACAACAACGTAATTAAACCTGTTATAGATGTAAGAGAGGCTGTCAAGAGTTCGAACAGAAACAAAATGGTTTTTGAGCAAGACGGTACTAATATAGGCTCAGATTTATTCAAAGTGATTAAAGGAACGCAAACGATTTACGCTCAGCAGCATTTTTGTATCGAAACACTAGTTAGCGTTGTGAAGCCAACAGAAGAGGGGTTGGAAGTGCACTGCACTACGCAGCACATGGATCTTGTGCAGATGATGATATCCCGGGCTCTAAAAATACCAGAAAACAAGTAAGTTTACAAAGAAGACTTAATTGCATTCATTTATTGAATATTGACGATGATCAGAAGCATCATCATAGTGGACACACTAACTGCGATTGCCCATTCGCTTGCGTCTCCAATAACCTGCATACGTAATAGAAGAGGCCTTTGTCCAGCAGTGGACTGATTACCTACCTACCTACAAATAGTAAAAAATGCTAAAAAAATAAACACGATAAGCGGACCCTTTTGATCTTTCGGAAAATTTTCAATTTTCACAATTTTCGAAAAGCTTGTTCGCTTTTTCTAGACAAGGAAGGATCTACCTGCAAGCCGTTACGACTCTTCGACCATCTATCTATTCATACCAATTATGGATATTAAAACCAATTTTGGACGCATCGCCCCGGCATGAGCAGATTTAGTGGTAACCATTTTAAAGCATTGAGTGTAGTGTCAAGGTTCATAAATTTACTGTTGATGCTACATTGTTCACCAGGATAGACGTCATCGTCCGTCGTCTAGGAGGCGCGTACGGTCTGAAGATCTCCCGTGGCTCCCAAGTGGCTGTTGCCAGTGCCCTGGTGGCCTACAAGCTGAACCGACCCTGCCGCATCATAGTGCCCTTCACCACCCTCGCCAAGGCTGTAGGGAAGCGGCTACCTTGCTATACTGAATATGAGGTAGAAATCTTGGAGCTAATTAATTTAGACTTGCACAATCTAGGGTTAGCCAACTGATCGGAGGGTACAGGACTACAACCGCGAACTATGAAAATTTCGAGCATTTGTCTCTGCCACTCCAACAAAGGCGTCGTTGTGAATGACGATCCTCAAAATTAATCAAAATTAATCCCTACTGTTCGCCTTCAGTTAATACATGTATGACAATTTTGACCGGGTTCGGGGTTATCTAACCCTAGATTGTGCACGTTTTGAAGATGAATGAAAGCTCTTCTCTTTCCTGGATCTAATAGTTGACAGGTTTCGTTTGTCAGAATTACAAATACGAGTAGCTGCATATCTAACAGGAAACTTAAAATAAAACTATGAAAACGGATAAACTCGCGTATATTAACTAATTTTAACTTCATTCCGACGTTTCGAACACTTTAGATCTATCAAATTTCCTCCATTGTCAGTCATCCGCAGACCACGAACCCTGTAAAGTATTCGAAACGTCGGAATGAAGTTAAAATTAGTTAATATACGCGAGTTTATCCGTTTTCATAGTTTTAATTCATGAGTAATCCTCGCGGTAACCGAAGAAAATATTAGGAAACTTAAACTTAAATCTCGTATGCGATGCGCAATGGACTCTCATATTTCCATTCTCGACTCACATAGTACTTTATAGAAGAAAATAAAGTTTTGAGCTCATAATTGTGAACTCACTTTTATTATTAACATCCTTTGTAAGAAAACAAATATTATCAAAGAACAATGGGCAAAATTAAATTAGTATGGGCTTTGTCACCATCCATCAACAGAAATTTTTCGTTTTTATTGGTGGATGGGGACATTTCTTCCTTTTCTTTTTCAGGTTGCTGTTGATAACTTTGGAAAAATCCAATACTGCAAAGAGTCTATGCACATGGATAATGGTTACGTCATCGACGAGCCCTTGTTCGTCCCAGTGCTGGACGTGTACAACAACTGCTATGACAAGCTGCGGTGGATGTTCAGGGTGTTCAGTGTTACCACGGACACAGCTAGCAACACTTGGTGCCGGTCACCAGGTCTGTTTATTTTTTGGTAGTCAATACAATACACACTGAAACTTTGCATTTATATGGTATAGGAAATCTACTTAAAGGAATATCCCAATCGTCTTACTTTAGAAAAAAAATTGTGGAGGTATTGTCTGTGGTCCGGTGGTAATGTTACGAAGATTTTCATATCAGACGACTTGGGGCAGAACCTAATTTTAGAAATACGAAATACTTAAGTTCACCTATGCATCTCTCGTCTGAGTCATAACTTTTTTTATGTTCTACCTTATTAAGTAAGCGCTTTATGTTTTGCTAATGAATCCATGAGCATTTTCTTTGTTATATTCGTTTTAATGATATATTTCATTTACCACAGTTCGACGGTAATCTTCAGATGTAATTGAAATTTTCAGGTACTCTGGAAGCAATTGCTGCTTGTGAATTTATAATAGAACGAGTAGCGTACGAAATGTCATTAGATACACTGGAAGTTAGGCTAGCGAACCTTGGGCCCACATCCATAGAACTTATAGAGATGGTGGATAAAATAAAACGTGACGCGGATTACGAAAACAGACGAGCAGCGGTCGATAAATTTAATGGCGAGAACCGGTGGAAGAAAAAAGGCTTAAGGTGGTCTTTCCTTCGTTGGCAGCCTATCGGTGGTCAGTACTTCGATGTGACCATGTCAGTTTATAACGACGATGGTTCTATCTCCATAACCCACGGTGGAATTGAAATGGGGCAAGGTCTTAATACGAAATCTGTTCAAATCGCTGCTCATTTTCTTGGCATCCCAATGGAGAAAATTCAAATCAAAGCTAATAATACACATATGACGCCAAATAGTCTTGTTTCTGGGGGAAGTTTGACTTCGATCAATGTTGGGATTGGTGTTCAGCGATGCTGTGAGCAGATATTGGCACGGTTGGCTCCATTCAAAGTTGGTCTGATGAATCCTACATGGGAGTTGTTGGTGAATGTGGCATATGGCGCTGGCATAGATCTTCAGGCTCATGCTTTTGTTTCAATGCTGGATACGCAGAAGTATAATGTGCATGGAGTAACGCTAGCTGAAGTGGAGATCGATGTTCTGACTGGAGAGTGGGAGTTGGTAAGAGTTGACCTGCTGGAAGATGTGGGCATGAGCATTAGTCCAAGTGTCGACATTGGCCAAGTAAGAAAAATATGAACTTATGAGTTATGACTAATATACATGATAATATGGATAGCGAGTCAATGAGGGCAGTTACTTGACCCAGTGCTGGTAATTGGTAGTAAGAGGCGATTTTAAATGAATGAAGATGAAGAGACACTCGCAGTTAAATTTATGACAATATCGTCTATTTCATGACTACTTTCAAGTAGTTGCCCTCACCAAGCCTACCTATTTCTACCTTGTGTAAATTGCACAAGTTGCATTAACAACATTGGACTACTCAACATCAATCAGTACTTCAGTAGATTACGTCCCATGAAATAAAGTTTAGTGAACTATTGCTGGTGATCTAAGGCTTGGCTCATCGATCTATTTAAGATTATCGAATTAATACGATTGTCTAAGTGTTAATCTGACACTTCTATTTGTTTAACCTAGTCTTAACGGCTCTAACCAAGATATTGCATATGGGTCTGCTACTTAAATATTGTTAGTTTTCTTATAGGTGGAAGGAGCGTTCATAATGGGTCTAGGGTACTGGACCACAGAGCAAATGGTCTACGACAAGGACTCTGGAGAGGTCCTCACGGATCGTCCGTGGGTCTACCACGTCCCGCAAGCTCGGGATATCCCACAGGATTTTCGGGTTTACTTCAAGGACAAATCCTATTCGGAGATACGTACATTGGGTGCTAAATGTAAGGCAACCTTAGTTTGTTAAAATTTTAGCGTCAAATAGTAAAAAACTTGAAATCGTGTTACATCATCATTTCAATCATCTTCAGCCTATTACTGGACATAGGCCACTCCTAATTTCTACGTGTAGAGATGCATTCGTGTGTCCACTATGATGTCGCTGCTGCTCATCATCATCAATCTTCAATAAATTAATGTGACACTTCAATCCCTTAGTCTTACGACATCCATTCCACTGGAAGAGTTGGCGCAGTGGCAAATGATATTCTCTCTTCCTATTTATTTATTTACTATAGTATTTTTCAAAACGCCAAGCATCACGTATATTTTTTTAATTTCTTTAAATTGTGATGTAAGAACTAGTGAAGACATCCTGTCTGAACACTACAAACTGGTGATTTTGTTGGTTACAGCGATTGGTGAGCCTCCTACCTGCATGTCAGTGGCAGTGCCGCTAGCACTACGGGAAGCCATCACCGCTGCCAGGAGCGATGCTGGGAAACCTTCCAATGAATGGTTTCAAATCGGTAACTGATTAAAATTCTTCCAGATCTGGATTTTTCTAGGGCTCATAAAATCACGAGCCGATTTAATTATCTAAAATAAAATAATGTCACAAGATTTCGATGTAATTAAAGTTTCCATTACGCGACGCTTAAGACATTCATACAGAAGACATGACGTGGTAATTTTGTTTTGTCCAGATCAGCTCGTGATTCTAGTTCAAATGAACCCAAGATAGTCTAGATCTGGAAGAATCAGCTTTCGGGATTTGTTTTTGATAAAAGCTAGCTTATTTAAACCAGGATCCCTCCAGGACCAGGATTCTGCTGCATAGCTAGAGTCCGGGTATGAATCTTCATCAAATTATCTTTGTTCTTTTTTTTCAGATGGACCGTATACGAGAGAGGCAATACAGATTAACACTGAAACGGATCGCAGCGAGTTTAAATTTAAGTAAAATAAAGGAACATCAAAGAAAGCTGGATAATTCCAATTAGAACATAAATAAAAAAAAAAAACTTGGTTGATTAATGTAAACCAAATAATAAAAGATTTTGGCGAGCTACGACCTTTTATTTGGAGAAGGCAACCGAGTGGCAGAGTGATTTATGCATCAGTCTCGAAAGCTGAGTACGTAGATTCGAAATCCACATTAGACATTGGTTAACTTAGTCGTTATTTCTTTGGTATATGACATCTAATACCTATATCGTTTATACTAAGTATATGTGTTACTACTTAAAAACCCGTAACTACTAAGTACTTTAGTTATAAAATAATTTTACTATTTTTAAACAAATTTTCAGGGGTTCAACATTGCAATTTAATAAAATTATTTGATTTGTTTTGTTCCACAACAACTGGTGTTTTATTAAAAGTTTTATTTGTTCAATTTGGCACAGCTTCAATTATTTGGAGCACGTTTTAGGAAAAGAATGAACGTGACACTATTTTGAGATTTAAGATCTTTTGATAAAATATCTGTCGTGGTAATGAGTTTGGCACCGCAGTGCAGTAGCCGTGGGTACCATGCGTTGGCAAGTGGTGTTGATGATACGTAAAGCAGTCTATCACGCATGTCAGTGTTAAACTTTTTGACAACGGTTGTAAATAATAATAAATAAAAAGATTTCAACAATGTAAGACTTGAAATAGTTAATGAAAATTATAGACACGAGATTCACAATTTATTATAGCATCGATATTATAATTTATTTAAGACCCATAGGCAAATTAAATTACCCAAAATGGTAAAATAAGATGAATCGCTACTAAAATCCAGAAGTTTCAATAAAAGTCCATAATTATGAAGAAATAGATATTAAAAATCAACCCCAGCGTCGCAGTAAACAGGCAAAGAGCACTTCTTTTTAATAACATTCATGCAAAGGTATGGTCTCATTAAGAAATAATTATACGGCAATGTCTACCTTATTTCGTGGACAAGCCTAAGGCCGTACACCTGTAAGTTCTTACGTAAATTATAGGGACGGGGCTATACTAAGGAATGAGATAGTGATATTCACCTCTCATTCCTTAGTATAGTTCCGTCCCCACAGAATTAGATTTGGATAGAAGAAACAAGTTCCTTCATTTGTATGGCGGCCGAGCGTGTCAGATTTTGTACTGAAGTAGTTACTGGCCTATGATTTTAAATATGTCTCAGGCCCTTGAGTATTCATATTTTTTTGTGTTATTGCAATTAATATTACTTAAAGAGGCATTATTAATGTATTTGTTCACTTCATCTTACAAAATATGACGCCCGAAAGCTGCAAGCTGCGATTAAAAACGGACAACTCAGTGGATTTCACCGAGTTCATTTGACACGCTAAGTAGATACGTTTGCTTGCTCTATGTCCGTCCCTATAACTTACATAAGAACTTACAGGACACTTACAGGTTACAGAACTTACAGGCAGTCTATTTAATCTGTTCTGTCTCGATTAGCCTATAGGCTCACATGAATCAATTATGGAAATGGCTAAGTCTCTGTGTAATGCTTGTACAACACTTGTGTGGGCTAATAATGGTTTAATTACACTAATGCGATTGATATGTTAATGAACATAATTGTAATAGATATCGGATTTGGATTATGTTAACCGTTTCGCTGACAGTGTTATACCTGTCGACGATCTGTCATTGAAATTCGAAGACATGCAAGGACCTTAGCTATAAGAGGAAGCCAAAATGTACATAATAATGCGTTAGGATATTTAAACCTCTCTTCATTAAAATGAGGATTTTCGATGTTTTTTCTACCACCAGACATAGGTATACAGTGTGTATATGAAATATAGCTGCATATTGTAACCAGACGTAGATTAAAGTATTATAATCTAACTTCTATGACAATTATTAATTTAGCGTTAACTGCCATGCCGTAATTAATTTTTGTTTTATTTTTGAGCAGCAATGTACGGCGTACATTTATCACTAGTGACAGTCGTGACATTACGATGTTTATTGTCAACAAACAACAACAAAGCATTACATTGCGTGCTGAATTATTTTATGTCAAAAAAAAAGTTTGCTTTTTTTGAATAATTTTACGATAAATATATTAATTAGTGCCTATAGTAAGACCCCCTAAAGTTTGCGGTTATATTATATCAAATATACACGCTGTATACAAGTACGTATGGGTAGGTTTATGTTAAAATATTGGAATTCTATTGTATTTGTAAGTTAATTGATTATGTAATGGATTACGACTAGAAAACGGTTGCAAAACTGAAGATTGAGCTTTGAAAAGCGTAAAGGTTACTGCTACTATAGAAAATTACTAGAACTTAGCTCATTTCATGGGAACTTACTTAAAACTGTTTTTTTATAAATTTTAGAAAACAATGTTACTAAAGTAAGGGTTTTTAAGAAAAAATAAATCAAAACATATATAGAAAATTAAATTCGCGTATTTATTTTCACCGGCCGTGTAACCGACAGTAAGAATACATTGTCACTACTCCTGCGGGTGTCGTAAGAGTCGACTAAGGGAAGAAGTGAAGTGTCACTGACCATTATTTGATAAAAGATTGATGATGGGCAGCAGCGTCATCATAGTGGACGCATTACTACGATCGCCAATCTACTTGCCCAGCGTGGCGATTATGGGCAATTACCTCTCAATGCGTCTATACCTACGCATAGTCAATTAGGAAAGGCCTACGTCCAGCAGTGGACTATTATAGGCTGATGGCTGGTGTATGTATGCATTTATTTTGACAGTTCGTTGGACCTTACTCCACACTTCCACAGTGCTGTCATCTCACAGCCCCATAGTGACAGAAAATGTGTCAAAAACCCTCATTGATGTAGCTCATGTTGCTGTTACGAAGAAATTTATTTATTTATTTAAGCCTTTTATCACGAAGAAATTAGGAAACGATTATTTTTACTGAGCATGGCTCGATATGCCCTTGGTCAGTTTTTTTAATTTACGGATACAATTGGAATCGCAGTACCGATCCAATGCTTCGTACATACAAATCGACTTTAATTAACACAGAAACCCTATATTTCTTTACAATTTATCTAATCTACGAGCAATAAACTGCAGTACTTAAGGCTGATTAATACTCGTATAAAACGATTCCACTACCCGAACTATATTCCCACTATAATGTGATCGCTAAAACTATCTATGTAAGTTCTAATTTGGAAAGTTCTGTGTTGAAACTCTTTTACATTTTCCGATCCGATGTTTAATGTTTTCAACACTTATAAACAAATTTCAGGAATAGCGTTGAAAATGTCGGAAAAAATCGAATGTTTTTTTGAGAATTTATGAAACTTTCGTCATAATTTTTTTTCCGGGTTTTTATAGAAAATCATTGTAATTCCTTCCATCAGTTAGTTGAAAGTGGAAACTTTCATTGCTTTTTCCCGAAATAATCCGAAAAAAACGAGCCATTTGGAAATAATCGGGATTGTTTTACAAAAAATGTCAACACTCTTCAAGTAGCCCAAGATCAAAAACGGGGAGGCATATGTCCAGCAGCGGTCAATCGGCAGTGACAGTGGCAAATCTTCAAACCGTGGTAGGCCGGCCGTGTGGTGACGGCAGTAAGAATAAGTATCACCACCCCAACTCTTACTGCGGGTGTCATAAGAATCGACTATGAGATTAAAGTATTACTGACCATTCTGTGACAGAAGGTTGATGATGGGCAGCAGCGCCGTCATAGTGGACACTTTACTGCGATCGCTAATCCGCTTGCCCAGCGTTATGGACATTTACCTCCTAAAGCGTCTATACGCATAGTTAATAGGAGAGGCCTACGTCCAGCAGTGGACTGAGATAGGCTGATGATGTGGTAGGGCCGTAACTCCATTCAACCTCAATTATTGGAACGGACGATGTAAAAGTCTTCTATTCGCTTCATTGGAACGCAGAATGCAGCAGAGTACATTAGTAATTACTGGGAAGTAATTTCTTACTTGTCTTTGTCGTTTAAGTGGTTCGTATTCATAAGAGCTGAAAGTTCCTAGTACAACATTACAAGACCTGTAGTTAAGAAAGAAGTCTATGTGGCAACGGTTCTAAGTTTTAGTGGTGAGGAGTAAAACGGTTTGGGAATGTTAGAGCTTTGGGGAGTATTAGTGGCGAAGTGGGAGCGAAAATGCAATGGCAGCTAATTAAGTTGTTTGGCAAACATTGTAGTAACAGTAGGTAAATTTGTACTGATATTTACTTAAGGTAGACTTACAGTAAACGTGCGAATACTCATTATATCCCCCACTCTTCGAAATCAACGAATTTCGACGTAGTACGTTTTGTGTAGCGAACGAATTTCGTAGAGTGGGGATAGAATGAGCAATCGCTCGTTTGGTGTAAATCCACCTTTAGATAGACTACTTCGTTGCGTGCCTGCTAAACGGCCACATCTCAAAATAAAATCGTTTTGTTAAATTGACCATGTTTTCGTGCAATACCGCCACATCTACCATAAAATTCGATTTTGAAATGTGGTCGTAAGACACACGACTTTTGTTAATGATATTAGTTGTAATGTTTGTTACTTTAATCGAGATTTTAAAGTTTGCGATCATAAAAGGTAACATTGAAATTAATTAATGGTTATTTTTAATCGTTACAACTTAGTTTTTGTACTTACCTAATTCTGTTAGTTGCTTCTAATATTTTGCCAGTCTCAAAATCGTCACTACTTTAAAATAAACTCGTATCTGCAACAAGAGTGCAAGAAATAGGTTTTATTCGATACGTAAAGCAGGCTATCGCGCTCGCTCCAATATGTAAGTGCGAGCGCGATAGCATGCATTACGTATCGAGTAAAACCTAACGTATCCTTTACTTTCCAACTCATGTTACGGTTACCGGATAGAAAGTAAGCGGTTGCCAGATTTTGTTTTGACATAAACAGCATATATTTTAAAGCATATAAAAATAAATTACACACAATACTGGCTATTTAAGTTTTCAATTAAGTTCGAAATCAGGAGTCGGTACCTACCGGTTCTTTAGAAAAAAATCAGATATTTATGAAATTAGCAAATCGTATTTTTAAATTACTCCATTCACAAGTACCTAATGTTTATACGGAGGCGGAGGCAGCTCACGGTACGGCTACTGGGGCTTTTATTCCACAGTGTGTCTTCTGTACACAGTAACTTATTCTGATGTATAGATAAGAAAGCTTCAGATATTTACCGTATTCAATATGTAAACAGCAAATATGGCGGCCGCAACATTTCGCTTATCGTCTACAAATATACTCATAGGGCTGGCCTACTACCGCGAAAATCGAAGTTCGTAAATTTCGGAGTTTTTCTCTGTCACTCTAACGAAGGCGTCATTAGAGTGAGAGCAAATCCTCGAAATTTACGAATTTCATTTTTCGCTGTAGGGCCGCTGATCGGAATATGTACGGTTGGATTTCAAAATATGAATTTCGTTTATAAATTCTATAGGTACAGGGATTCCTAGTTCTAGTGGTAACTGCGACCATATATTATATAACATGGATTATATAACAGTGCCAGCTCAAAAATGCCCCCAAAACCAATTGTTCAATTGTGCCAAGATGGGCAGGACATAGCGCTTTTCTTAACACCGCGCATATTTCGGCGCAACATCTTTGACAAATGCTTATAGAATATAGCCAATCAAAACTTTGATGGACTAATCACAACTATTTTTAAAATGGCGGTTTAAGTTTTTATAGGTTGATATTGAAATTCATACCGTGATGCATTGAAGAGGGGGTGACACTTGTCAACTAAAATTCCACAGAACTAAAATGACAAAGAACGATTGACAACGATTAAAAGCATAACCAAAAACGAAACACCAGTGTGTGCGTAAATTTGTCTATGTGTGGTCAGGAATAGGGTTGCCTGTTACAACAGACCAATTATCTATCGATGTCCTGTCGATATTTGTCAGCCTCCGTAGCCTAGTTGGTAGTGACCCTGCCTACGAAGCTGGAGGTTCCGGGTTCGAATCCCGGCGAGGGCATTATTTGTGTATTTATTTATCACAAATATTTGTTCCTTGGTCATGGCTGTCTATGTATTTAAGTATCTATATGTATATATCTATTATATATATCGTCGCCTGGTACCCACATCACAAGCCTTAATTGAGCTTACCGTGGGACTAGGTCGATTTGTGTAAAGATGTCCAAAAAATATTTATTTATTTATTTTATTTAATATTTTATGTCCGACTGTTTTATCGACAACATGTACCTATCATAGATATTCATTACCTTAGTTATTTTGCTAAAAGGTTTAACCTTTAGTATGCGTTAGCGTCAAGCAATTCAAACAAGTTTTAACTTTGACGGCTATTTCATAAAGTCAATTGTACTGGAACAGATCTGCTGTACTAAGCATACGAAAAGTTAAATTTTGAACAGCTGTAAAAACGAACACAATAATAGTACTATGTGAATTAAGGGTATTGAATAAGAAATTGCGAACGTGTATGAACTTAAGCCTCTGGCGTAAGGTAAGGTATTTCGAGGATTTTCTCTGTCACTCGAACGAAGGCGTCAATAGAGTCAGAGAGACAAATCCTCAACAAAACAAATTTACGAATTTACGAAGAGTTTCCTGGTTGAAACACTCGCCACGTTCGGGATTCAATTTTAGAACAACTCACTTCGCTCGTCCAATAATAGAATCCCTTCTCTCGATCATGTTGGCACTCGCAGGTAAAAAACAAATCTATGTGTACCCTCGTATAACAAAATAACAAATAACCATTAAACTTTATAAGAGCAACTATTCTTGCATACACGGTGTTTTTTATTTCCGTTAAATTGGACAGGTTACATGGGAAAAACAGAAGTTACTGGAGAGGAGTTATTACTGGAGAGGTCGGGAAATAAGGGCTAAGCGTGCTGCAAATAAATGGGTAAAAAGACTAAAAAGCCGCAAGCAAATACTCATGACACTTCTATGACGTCACACGTAAAGTTAAAGAGAGAAAAGTATAGTTTGACAGTACGGTACTCTTTTCTATGACTGTCAAAATATAAGGAAAAAGTTTTGTGTTTCAGTTGATTACACATTAATGAGACACATGTTCAGATTAATATGACAGGTAATATGTACACATATTTTTGATTAGTGAATCTGTTTAGATGCATATGTACTTTTCTATGCTCATTTATTTTTGAAGCCTTGGATTTGCTCATATATTTATGAACTCGACTGTACCTACTGATACATAAATACGTATTCGGCCTGAAAACCCTCGTATCCCGGCTTCTGCAGTAATGTAGTATTCTTATTAATTCAATATCAGTAATTAAGCCACTCGTTTCTAAGAGAAATTAATTATATTTAAACTAAATAACTTCACTTAATTTTAACGGAAAAAACCCACTAGTATAACACAAAAAAACACAAAACATAATAAGGTCCTTTATGTTATTTAAATACACATTTGTGTTCAAAATCTAGTATCATGACAGCATTGTAAGAAATAGACTGATTGGGTACGTTTATCGAACAAATATCGATATTGGTAGTTCAACATTTAGTCGAGCTCTAGCGTAGCGTAACAATTTATATTTTTACACAAAATATCCTTTAATATTAACTATTGTGATAAATTATTAGCTCACAGTGATAGAACAACTAACAATTAATGCTATAATTTGATAATTCACACAATTAATGCTACTAAATAAACAAAATATCGTTTGAAAACAATCAATCCGCACATCATATTTACCTGTGAAACGAGTGTTTGGCGTTATTTCTGTAGTGGGCAACAAGGCAATCATTTACACAACACGACACCATATTGATTTCATGATCTGTATAAATTCCTTCTTATAAGTTTTAATTATAAAATCACTTTTAAAATATCAATCTCCGTCGACCAGGCTGATACGGCTGATATGTCACTTCAAAAGTGGTTATGCTTTTGGGATTGTTGTCTATCTTTTTCGCACTCGTGTAATACTCATGTAACTGGTGGCTTCCCTTTCACACGCTTCCTTTCTCTATTAAGCGTTAGCGCGGATTCTAACTTTATGTAAAATTCAGGACCGTTTTTGAAAGGCAATTTATTTGTTCCATGTTTTATTTGTTCGTAGAGTGGTAAGTATTACTATTTCGAGCGATGTGAGTAGGTACATCTAAAAGGGATAAGTTTTTATCAAAAAATACGTTTCGTATAACTATAATTGGATGGTTGAACTCACGTGTATTTCACTACTCGCGACATGTTTCGGAGGGCCTAGGTCTCCATTATCAAGCACTGAGCACACGTTCACGCCTCGCGCCGTGCTCGAATCGATATATCGATATCGATAAAATAATATTTCTCTTATTGATTAATAGTACATTGTGCATCAAGGGTGGTAGGTACGGAATTACTAACGAGAGTGTTAGAAGCCCGACGCCGTTAGGCGGAGGGATTTTATGACTCGAGTTAGTATTCCGCTTACCGACCGTGATGCATACAATGTTTTTCATCACATTTGCCGACAAAAAAATAAGTTTTAAGAAATAACATTATCAAATGACGTACTGACATTTCTATTATTCCCTAGGGAATTTCACTTTTCTATTACTCGCGCGCACTTTACTATATGGCGCGCTTAGACAGCATGTGTGATGAAAATTACGTTTGTGTTTTGTTTTGCCGTGGAAAATTCGGGCTCTGGATTTCGAGGATTACGTAAAAAGCCCATAATTATATGGAAATGCGTGAAACTCTTAAAGTTCCCGAATAAATGTCACCGAAAATATATGAGTGAGTTCAGAAAAGTTCGCGTGATTTGAGAGGGCATTAATGTCATTCTGCGACCCGGAAACACATTATAACCCGGTTTTAGATAATTCAATGTGTTTTAATATCATGGAAGTTCTTTTTAAATGGGTACTCGTAATTTTCAACCGACTTTATAAAAAGGAGGAAGTGCTCAATTCGACTGTATGTTTTTTGAAATAAAACTATGAAAACTGATAAACTCGCGTATATTAACTAATTTTAACTTCATTCCGACGTTTAATTTGCAAATTTAGTATGTACATCCACCCTTAAAATCTATTGTCTGTGGTTTAGTATATTTTTCTTTGGTTTTGTATTTATCTTTCTGATTTTGATGGATCAAATTTCCTCCATTGTCAGTCATCCGCAGACCACGAAGCCTGTAAAGTGATCGAAACGTCCGTCGGAATGAAGTTAAAATTAGTTAATATACGCGAGTTTATCCGTTTTCATAGTTTTGTTTCATGTGTATCCTCGCGGTAACCGAAGAAAATATTATGTATGTTTTTTTTTATGTTGGCTACCTGAGAACTCCTGATTGGGTGAACGGATTTTTATTTGAAAGCTGATGCTAACCGATTGGTCCAATTTTAATTTGGTCCAGTTCTGACAATGGCATTTATCAGAAAACCATACAAGTCTTAAGTTTGTATTGCGCATGTGCACGGCAAATACACGAATAACTCAATATCACGATTTCGATAATTCCTTTTTTAGTACAGATGGTGTGTTTTTTAGGCTCTAGTGCGAGAAGTGTGTCATTTTACGTCAGGTCTAAAACTTCGGACGGCCATCTGTACTAAAAAACGTCGAACGAGACACGTGCAAAAAAAACGAAATTCGTAACTCGTGTCGATTTAAAATACTCACTGTCGGTCGTGTTTTAAAACATCGCCACTCGTTTCGAATTTCATGTTTTTCGCACTTGTGTCGCAATGTACTATTTTAACCGACTTCAAAGTAAACAGAGATGCCATCGGGCGGCACCAAGTCGGGGTTGGAATGAAAGAATAAAATCGGTTGAAGTTGTTTTTTTATTTGATTATTATAACGATACGTAGACCGGTTGTTAACCTTTGACGCAAACTAAATTCATAAGATTAAAGACTAACCCCCTTATTCATAAACGTTTGTTAACTTAACAAACCGCTAATAATTGTTTGTCCCTTTCAGTCTTCACAATGTGTTCATTAGAACAAAATGGACAAACAATAATTATTAGCGGCTTGTTAAATTAACAAACGTTTATGAATAAGGGGGTTACAGAGGTCTACGAGACTCAAAATTCTAAAGCCATTTGCTTCTATAATAAGCAAAACATAATAAATATTCCCTCACGGCGTAGTGGAGCGTCCCCGAGGTGGTGGATGGGGGAACGGTCGGTAGTACAGCCTAGCTAGCTACTGGCTAAGTCCGATGGATTCGCTAACCAACGATGGGTGTGGTCCTCCAGCATTTTGGGGGTTATGCGGCGGGTTAACACCCCTCCCACGGAAAAACCTTTAAGTTACGAAACCGACACAAGAAAAGAACCGATCCGATCCCAAAACTAACGGCAACTGGCATGGTACTAAGGAACTTCGATTAGCCTCCTGGAATGTGCGTTCTCTCTACAGGCCTGGTGCTATCTACCGCGTAAACAGTGAGCTACAGAGATATGGGGTGGATGTAGCGGCCCTTCAAGAGGTGAGATGGCCGGGCCAGGGGGAATGCGTTGTTGATAATAGTTCAATTTTGCTCTACAGTGGTGGTGACGCTGGACAACATACACATGGTACAGGATTTATGGTGAAAAAGAGTCTAATTGGCAACGTGATTCGGTTCGATGCAGTTTCGGATAGAATATCCGTTTTACGCATCAGAAGTAACTTGGCAAATATATCTATAGTTAACGCATACGCACCTACAGAAATGGCAGAAGACGATGACAAAGATCTGTTTTACGAACAACTGGAATCTGTACACGATCGACTACCGAGTTACGATGTTAAAATACTAATTGGAGATTTCAATGCGAAAATTGGTAAAGAGGAAATATTCATGCCAACAATTGGAAAATACAGTAAACATGAAAGATCTAACGACAATGGAGTCCGATTAATAAGTCTCGCGGCTTCTAAGGCAATGGTCATCAAAAGCACGATGTTTCCTCATAAAGACATTCATAAAGGAACGTGGAAATCTCCCGACGGATGCACCATTAACCAAATCGACCATGTGCTTATAGACTCTAGGCATAAAAGTTCGATACAAGACGTTCGAACCTTTAGAGGTGCGGATTGTGACAGTGATCACTACCTATTGAGAATTAAGCTGAAAATGAGGATACAAGTGGCTAAAAGGCAGGATAGTCACAGCAATAATGCATTTAACATCAGTAGTTTAAAAAACCCAACACTCAAAGAACAATTTCAGTTAGAATTGAATAATAGATTTGCAGGTTTAATGATAGATGATGATATTGATGGGAAATGGGATTTGATGAAAATAACTGTTAAAGAAGCCGGACTCAAAATTCTTGGACGTAAGCAGAAATGCATACGGAAAAAGTGGTGGAACGAAGAATGTGCGCGGGTGGTAGCAGAAAAGCGATATTACAAAGTACTTTCCGAGCAAAGTGACCGATGGAAAGACCAGCACAAACAGCTACAGAGGGAGGCTAAACGTATTATCAGAAAAGAGAAGAGAGCACACTTAGATAACATAGTCAAAAATATAGAGATGCTACTTAAGGCAAACGACTCAAGGATCTTTTTTCAAGAGGTACGGTCATTTAAAAAAGGTTATAAACCGTCTACTCAAATTCTCGTTGATGACAGTGGCAACTTAATTACCTCTATCCCTGAAATTAAGACTGAGTGGCGCACCTACTTTAAAGATTTGTTAAACTGCCCCCCTATCGAGCAACGAACTTTTACCACTTCAGTTATCGGTGACCAGCACGTAGAAGCTCCCACGTTCGAAGAGGTTCGGTTTGCTATTATGAGGCTGAAGAATAACAGGGCTCCGGGTATTAACGAGTTGCCTTCCGAAGTATGGAAGTACGGCGGCGGGGCGGTCCAGTCCAAAATGTATGAGTTGCTCCTAAAAATATGGGCTCTGGAAAAGCAACCTACGGAGTGGAATGTGGGTGTCATTTGCCCGGTTCACAAAAAAGGCTGCAGAAAGAAGTGCTCAAATTATCGAGGAATCGCTCTACTTCCTACTGCATATAAGATTTTGTCATACGTACTGCTGCAGAGGTTAGAACCATATGCGGAAAGAATCCTAAGCGATTATCAGTGTGGGTTTCGCAGAAATCGCAGTACGATTGACCAGATATTCCTCCTCAAACAACTGATGGAAAAAAGGTGGGAATATGCTCAGAGCGTTCACGCGTTATTTGTGGATTTTACCAAGGCATATGACAGCATAGACCGAGGCGCCTTGTATTCTATCCTGGGAGAGTTTGGCATACCCAAAAAGCTTGTTGACATGATCCGCGTAGCCACAAGTGAAAGCCGAATGCGAGTGAAAGTAGGCGGTGAATATACGGAGGACTTCACGGTGAATACCGGACTAAAGCAAGGCGATGCCCTTTCCCCTATGCTCTTCAATTTAGTCTTGGAACATGTCGTTAAAAAACTCATTGCACAGGATTCCGGAGTGGAACTGAATGGGAGGCATAGATTGATTGGGTATGCAGATGATATAGCTATATTAGGGGAAAACCGTGAAGAAGTTATAACATCAGCGAGGATTATGACACAAGAAGCAGCGAAAGTAGGTCTCAGGATTAACCACGATAAAACGGAGTACCTGCACATGAGGCGTTATAGGAACTGTCGTGAAAAAAGGGAAGACCTACTTGTGGGACCACAGTCCTACAAGGGAGTGTCCAAATTTAAGTACCTCGGTTGTACGATAACCGACACGCACTCAAGAGAGGATGAGATTAACGTCCGAATTCAGAGCACCTTACGCTGTAGTGCTGCGCTTCACAAGGTGTTGGTGTCCAAGCTTCTTAGCAGGAAAGCCAAGCTTCGTATTTACAAGACCGTCATCCGCCCGATCTTAATGTATGGATGTGAAGCATGGACTCTAACTTTAAAGGAGGAGCACAGCCTCTTGGTAACAGAGCGTAAGGTGTTCAGGAAAATCCTGGGGCCGGTGCAAAAACCGGATGGTAGTTGGAGGATCCTGAAAAATGCCGAGATCCAAGAACTGGTGGCCGAACCGAACATCATTGGGGAGACCAAGGCCCACCGTCTCCGTTGGCTTGGCCATGTTGAGAGAATGGAGGAGGATCGCAACGTCAAGAAAGCATACTTGGGTCATCCGACGGGCCGTCGTCCTGTCGGCCGCCCCAAGTATCGTTGGAAAGATCTGGTTGAGGCGGACCTGCGCGAGCTGGGTGCTGGTGACGACTGGCATGAAACTGCTCAAGACCGAGTGAAATGGCGTGCTCTTGTGTCGGAGGCCAAGACTCATTTTGGGTCGCTGCGCCCATCTAGTAAGTAAGTAGTATAATAAATATTACTTTTTCTAACCTGAAAATCGCTTTCAAGTTACTTGTAATTTTGTAATTGTTTTTAAAACGTGAACTTTAAAGCCTGAGAACGACAAACTAATCGCATTTCCTTTGAAGTTAAAAGTATCTGTAATGTTGAACATTACAAAGCTTTTTCTGCAAGCTTTTTAACATGTCTCCATATCGTCTCTATAACAGCCAGCCTCGGATCTATAGAACTCAATTCATGGGAATGTCACCTTTGTTTCGGTCTGATTACGGGTGGTTTTCCCATCAAGTTAGTGTAGCAGATACGACGTTGAGTAAGTAAAGAGACGATGTGGAGATCACATTCTGCATTAAATTTACTTACAGATATTTTTGTATACGCTCCTTTGAGAACTGAAAAATCTAGGCAACCAGACAGTAGATTGTGTCGGAAAGAATCAAAATGATATATTTTCGGCGAGGGCGTTCATTGAATAAAGCGATGGGTTCCACAATAGAATCCTAGGGGAGGGATTCTAAAATGGAATCCTGAGCGGAATGAGGGATTCAACCCGTCAACGCCTAAGTCGAAATATTGATATCATGTGACAAATAGGTACCTAGTTACCTACTGCTTTACACACCACCTATGAGCAAAATAAAAGATATATCATAAATTTAATATTTATTTTATGCAAACAATTGATTCTAAAGAAATTGTAATCGATTGTGAACATAGTGTTTATTTTCATATTTCATTGTTATTTTTTGGGCCCTGCAATAGAAACAGAAAAGTGCTACATTGATCCCTAGGAAGATACAAGGAAGAAAAGGCCCGTATATGTGCGGTGAATAGGTGGTGTGAAAAATCATTTCACACTGCACAGTGGAACAACTTTGCTCAGACAAATCTAAAAGAGTCTAGTGAATCGATAGTCAAGAGGTGCCGCTAAAGCTACAGGTGTGGGTTCCATTCCCGCCTTGGTTGTTGATAGACTCGATCTTTTCCTTTACAATATTAATATATTTTATACACCCGGTCAGAAAATACGGGTCAGAAAATTGTAAAAACATGCTAATCATTTCTATTTTTTAATAAATACTCAAACAATTTATTTAAATAAAATAGTGCAGCGACTCCTTTATCAGCATTTTACGTTTTGATATCCGTCAAACTAACGCTACTTCGCGCTCCGCTCCCAGGTCATTATTTCGCTTACTAGTGATTAAAATGAGCTTTTAGGTATCCGCTCGTATTAAAGATTGAACGAGCGCTTTACGACATAGTGAGGGGAAAAGTTTTAGCTAGTTATACTTTACTCATATTAGGCGTTTATGCGTAGCACAGAATAAGCTGTATGAGCTTTCGTTACTTTGTCCTTTGTGAGGTACACTGGGCCTCACAAAGCTATCAGGATTCCATATTCTTTTTTGTGTGCTCATTTTTCAGAGCAGCAATTAATTCGCTGTTTTTCAATTCATTATGGTTCAGACAGACAGGCGGACAGCAAGCTTGGCAATATTGCTTGCCATTCTGCGGGTACCCTAAAAAGATACGAAATCCAATTTTGTATCCGTTACAACAGCATAAAGTTTTAATTTAAAAATCCTATTTGAATCAAGGCGCCTGCAAAACGGGTTGGAGCAAACCGCTGCCGTGTTTGTTTGCTATTTTTTTGCTGCAGGCGTTATCACCCGTATAGTTGCCAACGGTTTTACACACTTTTTGTTCTGTGATTCGTGATGTTTATCTTTTGGTTTGCAACACAATCTGTTTAAGTTGGAATACTCTATTTTTATTCGAAGCGGTTACCGATATTGTGATACGAATCGAAATATTTTTCATGTTTATCTTATTGTACTTTTCCCAGAGGTTTTACAATACAGACGTAACTAGCAATTGGGTCGTTTCTGAAGTAGGAATTTCTGGGTCTTTCCGTTATTGCGATTTTATTGGATACTTGCATTTATTTCGAGTTCTGTGAGCGTATTCCGCTTATCTGTTGAGGGAATAAAAACCTATGTCTCTTTCGTAAACTTCGTTGATCCGATGAATAAATTGTATTGAGTTTATACGAGTTTGCACGGAAGTAATGTTCGAATGAGACGAAATTTGTGTTTAAAGGAAAACAAAAATACTACTACGTTACTATATATTTTATTGTTATAGCATCTGTGTCTATTAATTGGTTATGTTGAATAATAAAATTAACATAATAATATTATGTTAATTTTATTATTTGTACCACTATACGCAGTACACTTATCGCGGCGGGCGGAAGTTATACCAGTATGCGCGAGCAACACTCTAAAATCTACACATAAAAGTAGGCTCTATTGCTTATTATTTAGCAATATTGTTGTTATTTGATTAGTTGTTATATTAAATTAAATAAATTATACGTAACCTACCTACCTAACTAAATATAAAAAAAAATAGTAGATTACTGCTTGCCAGCTAAGCTAATATAGATAGCTGAATATTAGCAAGGCCGAATACGAATCTGGCCAGCAATTAGGTAGTGTGTTTTTCAAATATGTAATAACACAGCAACACAACTGACGTTCTTTAATTTTCCCACGATATTTGGGTCAAACTTAAAATCATATTATGAGTCTTTCCGGTGGACATTTTAAAAGTTAAGGGCTATGAGAGTTAATTTTCTTATTAAACCCTTATTGTCATTTAAAGGCACTCCTTTCCTAATGAATTGTATGATAAAAATTACGACTACACTCCTACCAGTTGCTTACTATTGGCCACAGGAAAGAGGGGCTCTACAGTTCAGCAGAACAAGCACTTTTTCTTTTCTGTGGTCGATAGTTAACAGCCTGTGGACAGATAGTAATGATTTTTATCATACAAAGCAATGTAAAAGGAGGACATCTTAATGAAGATAAGGCTTTCATAAGAAAATCAAGCTTTATTCATAACCCATTTTTTTTCATAACCGTCTTATGTATTTCGAGTGTCCCGTGTTCAATAACAATATATTAGAAGTACATCAATGTAGAAGCTTAGACAGAGCGCTTGCCTGCTAACCGCCTTATATATGTACGGATAAGACCGAAAGGGACAAACTATGTTTAACGGAACGCTAAGTCAAGGGGTAAGAGGATACCGACGGCTGCCCATAAGCATACATATTATTTGCGAGCCGATATTAAGAATTCTAATTACTAAATGAAATCAGAGCTTACAATATTCCCTTTGGTCCATGTTGAATAACAAGTGGATAATATTCGTAATCATTTAAATTGTTTTCTAATTCATATAATTATAATGTCTTTAATAATATCGTCTTCTCAAACCTACCACCAGTATTGGATGGACGAATGACACGTCGTTTATAATTTTAAGTCTGATAGCCCAGACAGTAAAAAAGTATATCAGCTACTTATAAAGACATTGAATTTTGACATACTTACACTAAAACGAAAGAAGCCTACTTAGTAGTTCCAATATACTTCTTTTAATTTGAGTCTTAAATTCATTACTAAGTAGTTAGGTCTTACTGTACGCACCTAAGAAGTATTGAAGTATAGTATCGAATTCGTGTATATATTTATTTTGTAAAAGCAACGCCGAAATATTTATGTTGATGTTATTTCTTCATTTTTTTTATGTTGGCACAACAAAGTGGCTCCACTCCACCTGATCGTAAGTGAAAAGTAGAGCCCAAATCGCTTCAATTGTTATATTGCTTTTTGATATTGTAAGACATGTCTTCATTACTTGAAATTAAAACTATGTGTTTGTTTCAATACTTTCTTCCAGTAATCCGGTAGGACACTAAGAATAATAAAAAATATACTTATTTAAAAAAGATGGTAAATCAGTTTTAATTTTTTTATTTTAAGCGTTTATTTAACTTTGTATTTATATACTTTTAGACTTCCTGCAAGGCCCATAACATACAAAAAAAGCTTCAACGTATACTGGTACATGATTAATCAATTTAGGCGTATACTGGTACAAGTGACAAATTAGGCGAAAACTAACCAATAAAAAACATCAGAGCAACAACTCCGGTTTGTTTAGATATTTACGGTGCATGATACAAAATATACATCAAAGGCACTAAAAATATATCCGTATTCATCGAGTCATAGTATACTACGTATACGGTAGCTGTCTCAGTTCATCAAAAACAAGAACTCGTAAATTTCACGTATACTGGTGTAACTACCATTTTTTCAAAAACTACTAATTATTTCAAAAAAGTAAATATGTAGATTGTATTAAAATGTATTTGTTATAAATTCTTGAAAATATCACGAAATTATTTCATTGTATGAGCTAGTTACAGAACTTTGTACCTTTGAACAGCTCTCCTGGAAAATGATGATTTTGCACTTGCACCAGTATACGTAGGAGGTATCGATATGATCTATTATCACAATTTAATATCTATACAGGGTGAAACATGAGTCGTGAACAGTAATACGTTTTTCTATAACTCTATAAACAATTAACAATTAAATGCCCCACAAGTTACTTAAAAATTGACAAGGTATTTATTTATTTTTTGTATTTTTTGGGTTTTTGTATTTGTTGGCTTTAGGATATCCAAAAGGATTTTTATTTGAAGACAAATTAATGGAATAATTTAAATTACCTCTTCAAATTTAAGTAATTAATAAAGGCAATTTTGTCATTTCGTGTAAAATTAAATGATATTAATTACATTTAACGTTTTAAATAGCTTAAAAGCCGTTATAATTTCTTAAAATAACCTTAAAAATTAGAAAATGCCACAAAAAAAAAGACTATTTCCAATTAACTTGTGGGGCATTCAATTGTTAGTTGTTTATAGAGTTAGAAAAACGTATTACTGTTCACGACTCATGTTTCACCCTGTAGGTATAAATGTAAGCCTTTTTGGAAAGATCCCAATTTATCAAGTTGTCATAGTATGTAGTTTTCAGATATTTTGGACATTTATCAGTAAACTGTATCTATAGGTAGGAGTATAAATATGTTTCTTATAAAATGAAAATGTTCAAACAGAACATGAAGAAGGGAAAGTGCTCTGAATTCAAAAAGAACGACAAACATCCCGTGGAAGGTATTTTCTATGCATCAACTTTTAAAATCCTCAACTTCTGGATTATTCAGGGTATAAATATAATAAGGGTGAATTTATTTTGTGGAAGAATTCGAAATGTTTTATGAAATATTTTTTGAGTTGAATTTTTAAGTAGTAATACTGCTATATTTATGTAATTTTAAATATCAGATGTCATACCAGAGATTAGGTATTTTGTCTGTCGGGGCTACGGGTTAGCATAGGGAGTAATAAGCACATTTATATACATTTTAGCTATATAAGTTTTTAAGCCAACATGCTTAATAACATTATTAGTATGACTTAAAAAACGGAAGTTCCTCCATGAAGATGGCATTTGCAACAGTGACGAAACATCAGGTGCTCAAAAGTTGCAATTTACATGGTAAATATACTAAATAAATATCTCGTTTTAAGTCATACTTTTAACATTTTAGATAAATTAACAATAAAAATATACAAATGAAATGATTTGACCTGCGATGTAATGCAACATACTGGAATCAAATCATTGTTGATAGTATATTTCCATAGCGAATATCCTAATTGCCACAACAAAATTTACATGTAAGTTTTTAAAAAATAATCCTAGAGCAAAATTATTTTTTTAGTACAGATGGTACCTTTTTTAGGCTCTAGTGCGAGAAGTGTGTCATTTTACGTCAGGTCCAAAACTTCGGAGGGTCATTTGCACTAAAAAACGTCGATTCAAACACAAAACTATATTTTAGAATTATTAAATGACCTGTAATGTTTAATTATCAATAAAATTTATGATTATGATTATCCATCTTTCTTCTATTCATATAGTTAGTAAAGATGGAAAATCTATCTCGCGGCGACATACTGACATACAACTCATGCGCTAAGCATATTGGTTTACTTTATCGCCCATGTGATATTAACACACTGTATATCACCAATCTCAAAACACCGATCCAATATGACAACTTCGGCAAAAAGACCAAGTATTCAAGTGGTACGAGTACATTAGCCCAACACTGGAGCAGTCCATTACCCGCCGAACTTTCCTTAGAATGCGCGATAATTGAAGGCATGTAGCAGCAAGGCAAGTCTATACATCCCATGTGCCTTCATTTTTGAACTTACTCTACCTCTCTGAATAATACATTTTTTCGACAACCTTCGTTTTGCATTCGTCAATAATTCATTTATGGTAATGCGAGGTGTTTGGTGTTTCTATTGCATATTTTTAGCTTATGCAAAAAAAATATGTGAATCCAGTAATGACGTTTATTAATCGACTTTAAAAAAGGAAGACGTTCTCATTTTGACTGATTTTTTGTATGTAACATCGTTATCTCTGAGAATCGTGAACCGATATTCTTTTTTTTATTCGAACGAGTAAGATGGACCCATTGACACCAAGTCGGGGTTTAATGAAATGAGAGAATCTTCGAGAAATAGTTCTGAAATCAGATTTTAAATGCTATAATTTGGTGATTAATGAAAGCCATGTAGGTACAAAGAGTTCCACATGAGCAAAACTTTTGGGTCTGTTGTAGTTATTATAGAAAATTCGGCAAACCAGACTTCAAACATTATCCTATCTCAGTCCACTGCTGGACGTAGGCCTCCTCTATTAACTATGCGTATAGATGTATTCGGATGTAAATTTCCATAATCATCACGCTGGGCAAGCAAATTGGCGATCGCAGACACAAGTCTACTATGATGACGCTGCTGTCCGTCATCAATATTCTATTAAAGAATGGTCAGTAACACTTCAATCCCTTAGTCGGCTCTTACGACATCCGCGCGAAGGGTTAGGGTCTGGCCTATTACCGCGAAAATCGAAATTCGTTCGAGGTTTCTTATGTCACTCAAATGAAGGTGTCATTAGAGAGTGAGACAGACAAATCCCCGAAATGTACGAATTCCGTTTTTCGCGGTAGGGCCGCTGTCAGTTCCGTAGAATAACAAACGAATTAAGAGATCATGGTACCCCCTCCCCATCCCTCCCGCTCAGATGTTTATGAGTAGATAACTTAGCCACTCTGATGTATCTGATGGCGATTGTACACAACTATTTCGAAAACACACCTCATACGGTACAAAAATATTTACGTTTCTGCAAGCGAACTTGGAAATATCAGTATTCAAAGCTTCAAGATATCATCGATTCCAGCGTTTACCTTGATATGGAAACATTTTAAAATTGTATTCAGTAGCCGTACCATCACGTCCATGACTTTGCAAGTATTGGTAACTTTAGGTTTTACTCGACACTTAAAGCAGGCCATCGCGCTCGCTCCAATATATGTCAGTGCGGGCGTGGTAGAATGCACAGTAGGTAGTATTTAGGTAGTATCCTGCGACCATATGGACGTCTAACGCCAGCTCAAAAGTGCCCCCAAAACCAATTGTTCAATTGTGCCAAGATGGGCAGGCCATAGAGCTTTTCTTAACACCGCGCACATTTCGGCGCAACAACTTTGACAATTTTTTATACAATATAGCCAATCAAAACTTTGACGGACCAATCACAACTATTTTTAAATGGCGGTTTAAGTTTTTATAGGTTGACATTGAAATTAATTACCGTGATGCATTGAAGACGGATCAACTAAAATTCAGGACCGTTTTTGAAAGGCAATTTAGTATGGCGTGCGGCTTCCATGTTTTATTTGTTCGTAGGTAGTATCCTTTACTTTCCAGCTCATGGTACGGCTACAGTTGAAGAAATTCAACGTTTGCGAAGCTTCCATGTTGGAATAAAATGGAATGTTTAGACTAAAAGCACTCATATTTTTAGTAGCGTTGAGAGGTTCAACATTAAAATGTGTTTTCTGACCTTATTTTTCACCTATATGCCCTTCAGACGTTGTTTGACGTAAATTTTACTACAGTTTTTAGTTTACTTTTCTCTAGACGCGCTTTTTAATAATGGACTAAGTAAATGATATTGGATAAATGGTAAAAGGGTAATTTTAACCACTGTAATTTTGAAAAGTCCAGGGTTTGAAAATAGCACGTACCTTAAGGTGCGTTCAAACCAAAAGAGCATTCGCTATTCTAACCCCCCCACTCTACGAAATTCGATCGTTCCACAAAACGTGATTGGTTGATTTCGTAGAACGGGGGATAGAACAGCGAATGCTCTTTTGGTTTGAACGCACCTTTAGGGTCGATTCCAAATAAATTACATAGAAACAGTATATTTTGATTATTAGTTTCAGTTCGTGTCGCAATGTTTGTAAGCAGTAATCTCATGAAACTTTTTGTCAGTAAAAAAATAATATGTAATTGTAATTTTTATATTTGCTGCTGCGGCACCCTTTGTGTGCGAATCCGACTCTCATTTGGCCGGTTTTGTCAGTGTTGCAGCTATGCTCGTTCATCGTCGTCGAAATCCTCTATTATCTCAAAGTGACATCCCGTCATGTCCATTCTTCCACCCTGTTTCCCTGTTACTGTGTATAGTCTAGACAGTATTTCGTTATTCGCGATACGTTGAGCAATTTTTGTAGCGCAGTCTCATGCATAATTGCAATGCTTATGTCAAAGCTCATATAGTTATATTGTTGGCAAAAATATGGACATAATTCCAAGATTCAATGAATTATTGAATTAGTTTTAATAAAGTAGGTAAGTATGATCGACAATGTTGGCATCGAAGTTGTCCGCGAGTACACTTGGGTGAATATCTGAGCGTTCCAACCGCCTACTTTTGGTGGAATCATTTTTGCCAAAGTTTATTAATAATAATAAATATGCTTTATTGTGCACTACAATGAAAACTTAAACAGAGACACAGATAAACAGTAGATGCAAGTAGGTGACAACAGGCAGACTTATCGCTGAAGAACGATCTCTTCCAGACAACCTTAAGATAGCGGATTATGGCGAAAGTATATGACTAAGTGTTCTAAGTCGCCGCGAGATAGATTTTCCATCTTCAACTAATTATATGAATAAAAGAGGGATTTTAGTCTATTTCGCGGCGACATATTATTGTCGCACTAATGTGCTAAGCCTGCAGGCATCGTTCAGCCAGGCAGAAACAACTTCGATAAAGAAGCTAATAGAAGAATTTAGCTGGACTGGACAGCATATGGGAAGCTTCGTCACATCTTCGAGTCATCACTGCCTCAGTGCCTTGAGTCCAGGGTCTTCGACCAGTGCGTCCTTCCGGTCCTCACTTATGGGGCCGAGACGTGGACTCTTAGAAAAGGTCTCGTTCACAAACTCCAAGTCGTTCAGCGAGCTATGGAAAGGGCTATGCTCGGAGTATGACAAAATCCGGAACCAGGATTTCAGACAGAGAATTAAGGTCACCGACATAGCAACTAGGGTAAGCAAAGTGTCAGTGGGCGGGACATGTTTGTCGAAGAGCCGATGGCCGATGGATCAGACCAGTTTTGGGGTGGAGACCGCGAAAGGTTTGCCCGGTGGACCGCCCTTCAGATGGACTGATGATATGAAGAAAGTGGCGGGAAGTAATTGGAGGCGAAGTGCTGAGGACCTAGTATGGTAGCGCGAATTTTTAGTTTAAGATTGTTTTGTATTTCTCTAAGTTAAGTGGAGAAAACCCTGTTGGAGAAATAAATGCTTAAAAAAAAATTGGCTAAGGCCTATGTCCAGAAGTGGATGACTGTGGGCTTATGATGATGTGTGGTTTGTCATGGTTTAGATATAGTTTTTTTTTTCAAATATGATATATGTTTATCAAACCTAGGACTCGTTCTCTAGTCACTACCGTCTAAGCTACGAAGAGATTGATGATGGGCAGCAGCGTCATCATCAGTGATCGGTTTTTTGGATTCACCCGGCGGGTCTCCTATAGTAACTTGAAAAATAAACTTTAATGATTTACACATAATTATTTCCATGCCATTTGCCATGTTACTGTTAATAATGTAATATAATAGTATTAATTTTTTTTATAGCCACACCCGTAATTTTTCATACGCGAAATCCCGCGAGGATGAATCCAAAAAACCGATCGCCAATCCGCTTGCCCAGCGTGGCGATTATGGGCATTTACCTCCTAATGCGTATATGCGCATAGTTAATAGAAGAGGCCTTCGTGGTCTATCATAGGCCGATGATGATGATGCTACAGAGGCCGTTATAGGTACATACATCGCTATGTGAACACCTTTATTACCATAATGATAGAGGCGTGTTCAGATAATTCTGAGCGCTCCGGACGCAACGATATATTTGATGGCGACTTTACGACATGGGGAAAATGCGAAATAAACTCCTATCCCCCATTCGTCTAAATGTCATACCTTTATTATCTAACTTCACAAGTAAAAGGCACAATACAACTTTCCGGGCGTTTGTGCGAACTCTCGATTCGCGATTCATCGTTTTCAGTCGATTGGTCTTTTATTGCTTCGGTAGCATTTTTATCATTTCGCCAAATAAGTTTTCCACGCTGTTCGCTAGTGGCCGGCAGATTGTACATGTATGTATAGTTCGAGAAATATAATTTGACCGACTGTTATCTTACTCGAACGATTGTCTAGTAAGTGTTAACGCAAAACAAAAGGTCGTAAGTGAGATAAGAGTCGGTCAAACAATATTTCCCGAACTATACCTAAGTACATATATTTACATGTAGACTTTAACGCCAAATCCTTAGAATGTTGCAATAGTGTAGGAGATGTAAGAAATATTATATGGAGCGGAGGGGGTCATAATAATTCCCACATTACTCGTATGTGACCAATTTTTTTAGTTCTGCCACCATGTCTTTTTAACATACTAAAAGAAGAGAAAATTTGAAATAGGACAAGCAAGTTTTTTTCGCAATCGTAAAAAAAATCATTCATTCCAAATTTCATTTGGAATCAGAATCATCGCAAGGTAAACCAATGTTACGCAGACGTATATTTCGCATAATATTATCATGTTCGAACCTAACCCTACCTAGTTTTCGCCAAATGATAATTGGGCCAAATAAAAGTTGGCAAAAATAATAATTTGGTAAAATGTTGGTATGCTAAGTGAATCATCTGCCATAAGTTGGTTGGGAAGTAAAATTAGGCGAATATTCTCCGAAATTATACATATTTCTGCGAAATAGCAGTACTCTCTAGCACCCCACATTTTGTTTGTTTATCTATGTAAAGTAACTATGTAGTTTATATCCGTCGAACAGAGCAAAAGATATTGAAGTTCTTTTGTATTGAACAATATTTTGTGCCTTTCGCAGTAACAATCAATTATGAAACCCACTAGGTATTGTGCACCATGTCACGGAAGTGTGCTCAGGCGTACCAGTGACCTCGCCATAAAGCGTCTTGGCGGCAGACCGTGGGGTTTTAGTGGGTAGACCAGGGCCTCATTAGCCCAGCCCAGGGAGTCCCACATAACCACCCGGGTCCGTCCCCCGCGCCTTACGCATTTCCCAAAAAAAAAGGTATTGTGCGCCATCAGATATATAAATCAGCAGCGTTCAAAAATATCTGAACACGACTTTATCGCTATAAAATAGAGGCATGTTCAGATATTTTGAGCTGTCCGGACACTACGATATATCTAATGGTGACTCTATTATGACCAGAGATCGGACAAATCTGCGTCATTGTTCGCAATAATGTGGATATTACTCCAAAGTTGATTAAATGAATACCGTAAAACCACCAAACTATAGTCCAAAAGGTCTCAACTATGGCCCAAAACTAAATCGAATATCTCTGATTAGGTGTAATTGTTGTATTGATTGTTATTCATAGGCCAAAGCTCCTCGGACAAAAACAAAAAGAAGATTGGGACTGGATGCTCAGTAAGGAGTTAAAATTTTGGACCATAGTTGTAGTATTGGAATATAGTTTGGTGGTTTTACGGTAATTAAACGAATAATTTCTTGAAATTTGATTTCGAAACTTTAAGGTGACTGTTTACAATTGTTTTCATTTACCGGTGCCAAATAGATAATTTACTGAAAATGATTAAATGATTAATAATTCAATCAACTTTGGAGTCATGTCCATATTATTGCGAACAAGGAAGCACATTTGTTCGATTTCTGAATATGACAAAGTTCAATAAAGTATCGTATCGTACACATATTTTCCCCAATGCCATTAGAAATGAAATAGAGAAAGAAAGATTCGCAGAGTAAGTTAAGAAAAGGTTCAATCATTGAGCCAACTATCAGAATTCAAAGGAATCGGCATAAAGCGTTCTGAATATCAACTAGAAGAGGCTGACACAGTACACCACTTTTAAACAGTACGGCACACCCGGTACTTACGATAATAGCAAACGCAATTTTCTTTCAATCAACTTCAAAAAATACTTGATTCTTAGCAAACTAACCCCCTTATTCATAAACGTCTGCTAACTTAACAAGCCGCTAATAATTGTTTGTCCCTTTTGCTCTTATGGACACATTGTTAAGCCTGAAAGGGACAAGCAATTAATAGCGGCTTGTTAAGTTAGCAGACGTTTAAGAATAAGGGGGTGTAAGTTTGTAATATAAGAAGCGCAACCTGTTTGTTTTTTCTATTAGTGTATGCTGTGATCTTCAGTAAATAATAAGGCACATAGCTTTTAAATGTGCATGATATTTTTATTTTCTGAAACTGCGTACTTGTTGTTGAAGGTCCAAATAAATAAAATAAAAATAAATAAATAAATAATAAGAGGTTCTCAATTCGACTGTACACATTATGTTTTTTTTCAGGTTTGTCAGAACTTTCGATTTTTGGACCCACGGATGAAAAATTAGAGAAGTAGGGGGACCCGCATTTTTTTTAAATTATGTTATCTTCGAAAATATTGACTTTAGAAAAAAACTTTTTATTAAGATCCTTACTATTACATAAGTATGTAGTAAGTAGGGGAGGCCACTTAAAATAGTACATCACGACACTAGTGCGAAAAACATGAAATTCGAAACGAGTGGCGATGTTTTAAAACACGACCGATAGAGACTGTTTTAAATTGACACCAGTTAGGTACAAATTTTGTTTTTACATGTGTCTCGTATGACGTTTTTTAGTATAGATGGCTCTCCGAAGTTTTGAATCTGACGTGAAATGACTAGAGCCCAAAAAAGGCACCATCTGTACTAAAAAATTAAATCTTTATTTTAGTTCTACCACTTTGTTGGCGGGATTAATATTTGTGTAAGTATCTGTATCTACCAAATTTAAAATTTCTAGTAAGAACGGCCACTGAGGCATGCTGCGGACAGACAGACGGACATAGCGAAGCTATAAAGGTTCCTAGACAGTAATCTAGTAATTAGTAATTCTAGATAGTAATCTAGGTCAAAATTATTTTCGTTGTCTTATTTTGTGTCCCTAAAAAACGTGACGAAGTGGTGATTTTTGTATGAGATGATGTTTTGTTTTCAATTTCTGATGTAGGTATGGATTAAAATCTAGCGTGAAAAAGAAATACAAGTGTGCACCTGATTTATTTCTATATTACTGAATCAGACAGCAACTAAAAACGTAACAGAGTGGTATGAAACAAGACAACGAAAATAATTTTGACCCTACTATGGAACCCAAAACTGCAATTTCATAGCGAATAACCCAATATAAAACGAAAGCTCTACTGTTATAAAGCTGTTACTGCGTCACGCCCGTCAGATGAAAGCTTTGAGTCAATTTAAAGTTGGGCGGAAGCCACGGCCCGATTCCATCAGTCAGATATATCTAGACGGCCGCGGTTCTCAAAAATATCTGAACACATACTTTTTAGTACATTGTGTATTTAGGGCGGTAAGTAAGAATAATTCTTGTACCGCCCGTGGTACACACAATGTTTTTCATCACACCTGTGATGCAAAAAAGTAAATAAAACAATATATTTTCACAAAACTACTCTAAAATAGTCTAAGTCAGGGATGACTTAATTTCATCATTTTCATAAAAGAAATCTCGGCGCGGCGCGCGGCGTGCGCCGGATCGCGCTAGTGCGACGTAATGTTGTATGAAAATCCTTAACGGCATACTAGGACGTAATGACGTACCTACGGCGCTCATCACCGCAGCGTATTGGTACACTTACCGAACAGGTGTGATGAAAAAGTAATTAATTGAATCAGGCTTTGCTACTAGTCCATATTAAGGCACTGGTCTCACCGCGAGCTACTAAATTATGAACAATTTTTTTGTCTTTCAGTTGATGATCTGCCATCGGCTGTTTAGTCATAATCAGATTGTTTGGGTTTATTACTTACATAAGTCTTTGTACAGGTGGCGGTCCATTAGGTAACCGTCATTCCTTTTATATGAAGAGAGGGTGTGATTTATTCTTTCTGGTCTAGTTCCAAGTTATGAACTATGGGCTATAAACACGAACAAAAGATACGCACTTCCGTTTTAAAAAAAGAGATATAGATGATAGCTGGGCGAGTATCGCCGTGTCTCTTTTTGAGAGTTAAACGTAAAACGAGAGTTTTACATCTGCATCTTTTGTTCGTGTTTAAAGGCCATAGTTCACAGCTTAGTAGCTCGCGGTAAGACCAGTGTCTAAAGGATGAACAACATTACTTTGCTTTTTCGCGATACAGAACGTGTAGTTAATTAGTGTAACATACTTTTACCCCCTTATTCCGAAAATTTACAGTGCGCATAGGTAGTATGATCTTTGTTATTTTTTACCCACCGCGAAAACTAAATTAACAAATGAGGATAAACGAAATGGCTGTTTATGAATAAAGGCATTAAATAAGTTGTGAAGACAAAAGATATACAGCGTGTAAAGCGTGTTACACCACCCGCTGAAAACCTTGAACGGGGTGATTTGGTAGGTTATACTGAACAACTTTTACTATGAGCCACATTTTTTTTTGTAGATTTCTGGGTTAGCCCAGAAATCTACAAAAAAAAATGTGGCTCCTCCATACAAAATGTCGTTATGAAACAGTCACAATGTATGAAATAGAACATTTCGATGCAAGTGGAAAAAATTTTTTTTTCGACGATGGTGAAAGTTGGATCCCGAGTGAAACTAGGGCGACTATCACCCGAGTTAAAAAGAAATTTTTACACGTGTATCGAAAGACTTTTTTCATAATAAGTGCCTTAAAAAGAATAAAAACCGGCCAAGTGCGAGTCGGACTCGCGCGCGAAGGGTTCCGTACCATTATCAAGTTATTATTAAAAAAATACAGTTAAATCAACCTACCTCAAAAACTATAGGAGATAATTTAATCAAACCAAAAGTCGTTGATAGAGTTTATTAACGTGCATAACATATATTTTTTATAGAATTTTATATCGCGTAATTTAAAAAATGGAGGGGGGGGGGCACATTTTTCAGGTTTTGAGAGCTGATATCTCGAAAACGGTTTGCTTAAATAAAAATGAGATTTATAAACCTTCATATCATTTTCAAAGACCTTTCTATTAATACCCCACACGCTTATATACAACTAAAATATATTTTCTATCCCTCAGTTACATGTATGGAGGGCCCCCACCCCAGTGGTTTTTTTACAATTTAGTATAATAATCCTGTAGCGGTTCATACAACACATATCCTTACCAAATTTCGTTACTGTAGCATTTATAGTTTCCGAGTAAATCGGCTGCGACAGACGGACAGACGGACATGACGAATCTATAAGGGTTCCGTTTTGCCATTTTGGCTACGGAACCCTAAAAATTGAGGCAATATTTACTTTTCCGCACTAGTTAGGAAAATTACTTTTCCTAACTAGTGCGCAATAACGAATTTTGCGCACGCTTCGCGCGCGGTAATTTCTCTTTTTGACGCACTTGTTATGAAAAAAATCGTCCCTTACACGTGCAAAAACTTTTAAATGGAAATGTACTATTTTCCTAACTAAAACCTAACGCGCTTCGCGTGCGTAAATTTATCTTTTTAAGGCACTTGTTATGAAAAAAGTCGTTCGATACACGTGTAAAAACTTCTTTTTAAGTCGCCCTCGTTTCACTCGGGCTTCAACTTACACACTCGACGAAAAAACAATTTTTTGCACTTGTATCGAAATGTAAAATTTTTTTTTAGATTTCGAGATTGGCCCCATAGTAAAAGTTGTTCAGTATAGCCTACTAATTCACCCCGTTCAAGGTTCAGTGGATGGTGTAACACCCTGTATACTTTTTCTAGGAAAATAATGAGATAGATAGGTATTAGCTATTATTCCCCAAATAAATCTGATCCTTTGGTGTTGTTACAATCCAATTTGAATCTTTCATGAACCAATTAAAGTAAAATTTCTTTTCTGTCATTGCTTTTTGAAACAAACGAAATTCGTTCCAATTTACATATAGAAACGTTTAAATAAAAAATGAGGTAGGTACGGTGGATCTTACGAGGTTAGAGGGAAGCGTAAGGAAAATTAGTAAAGGTTAAAAGGTGGTCTTTTATGGCATCGAATTTCGGTTCAATTTAAAATATAAGTGAAAATGGACACCAGTTTCTAATTTGAAAGTAGCCTATCGCAGTTACCAAAATAAATAAATAAATAAATAAAGCGACAATAACCGATTTATCTAAGATCTCATTAGACTTCCATTTGGTGCTAACTTTTCAAAATCGGTTCAAGATTCTCGGAAAATATCGAGCAACAAACATCAAAAATAAAATCAGTCGCATGGAGAAACTCCTCCTTTTCTGAAGTCGATTAAAAATACCAAATTCACCTGAAATTCGCAAGAATAGACGGAAATGTGAATCCGATTGTTCTGGAACTTCATTATACGAGACACTTCCGGAACTTAATTAAAATCGAGATGTAAGAGAACTTGTAATTTTGATCAAGCTCCATATATTAAGAAATTTATGAATCTGCGGTTTCTTTACCTACGAGTATGACGGAGCCATTATAATAATAATATTATTTTTAGTACAGATGGTGCCTTTTTTAGGCGCTAGTGCGAGAAGTGGCTCATTTAACGTCAGGTCCAAAACTTCGGAGGGCCATCTGTACTAAAAACGTCGTACGAGAGACGTACAAAAAGGAAATGCGTAACTCGAGTCGATTTAAAACATTGCCACTCGTTTCGTATTTCATGTTTTTCGCACTTGTGTCGTAATGTACTATTTTATTTGCTAGGAATATATTAAACAATACAACAAGGAATTTACAATCGAAATTTAACCCTGATACAGTCAAGTGCAAAAATATGTATCGAAAGTACTTATAAATGTGTTACGACGTTCTTATTACATAGAATTAAACTGCAATGAGACATTTTTTTAAGCATCTTCATACGGTGAACACCTTATTTTGCTTTGGACTGTACTGAAGGCTATCCACGAAATAAAGTAGCCATCATAAAATCAGTCTCCACTATTACGCGATAGTTTCATGTAGTTAAAACAGCCATAGCACTGTCAATTGATTCTTTTGTTTTATTATATTACATTTTTATATATCGAAAGACTCTTCTTATATAGTACATTACGAGACAAGTGCGAAAAACATGAAATTTGAAACGAGTGGCGATGTTTTAAATCGACACGAGTTACGAATTTCGTTTTTGCACGTGTCTCGTACAACGTTTTTTAGTACAGATAGCCCTCCGAAGTTTTGGACTTAACGTAAAATGACCCACTTCTCGCACTAGAGCCTAAAAAGTGCACCATCTGTACTAAAAAATATGTTACGACGTCGTTGTAACACAGAATTAAAATGCACTGAGACATAATTTTGAGCAATTTTATACATAAAGTAAGGTGGGGTAAGATGAAACAATTTTTAAATGGGGTAAGACAAAAAGCTACCAGCAGACGCTTTGCCAAAAGACTTTATGTCTTACCCCATTAAAAAACCGTTTCATCTAGGTAAGGTAAGGTGGGGTACCACCTTACTTTACCTTATTTTGTCAAGCATTTTGATTTAGATTACCAATTATGGTCAGATGAAAAAAATACTGGCAGTAAGAATACATTTGTCACCACCCCAACTCCTCTTGCAGTTTTCGTAAGAGTCGACTAAGGGATTGAAGTGTCACTGACTATTATTTGATAAAAAATTGATGATGGGCAACAGCGTCATCATAGCGGACACATTACTGCGATCGCCAATCCGCTTGGCAGCGTGGCGATTATGGGCATTTACCTCACAATGCGTTTATACGGAGAGGCCTACTCCAGCAGTGGACTAACATAGGCTGATGATGATGAAAAAAATATTTTATTGGCTGCTTCTAAATGTTTATTGGAAGAGCTTTTTCTATGTGGAAAAATCTAGATCACTTCCTTTAGAGGAAATAAGTTTCTTTAGTCTTTACTAAATGAGATTTCAATGGACCAAATAAAACTGGGCTGATTGGATTGTTCTTCGTCTATCTAGTCGATATCAGATATATAGGAGCGGCCACGGTGCTCAAAAATATCTAACCATGCACTTTAACGCTATGATAATAGAGGCCTGTTCAGATATTTATGAGCACCCTGGTCGTTTAGATATATCTGATGGCGATTGTATGTCATGCGAAAATTAATTTCCTTTGTCTTAGTAAAGAGAATTAAGCTCGGAATTGGAAATATTGTTCATTATTTATTTTTGATACTCGGATTAGCTGAGATTTTATCTGAAGGATTTAAATATTTATCTTTAGACGATATAATATTTAGAAAGGTAGCTGTGTGTGCATGTGACTTCAAAAAAAGGAGCAGGTTCGGAACTCGACTGTTTTTTTTTGTTGTATGTATGTTACTCGATATCTCCGAGAAACGCGAACCGATTTTTTTTTGTGACCGAACGTGTATAACTCCGAGTTGGTGCCGTTGGCGCCAAGTTGGGGTCTGATGATGGGATCTTGGAGAAATCGATCTCTTCAAATATTATAGGTACATGTACAGTAGTTTTCATTCATTTACAAGAATTTGCATTCAGAATTAATGATAGGAAACCACAGATGACAGAATCTTGGAGAAATCGGTTGAAGTTGGTTGTAAATTCTTGGCGGATAAATTTTTTGGTGATTTTTTGTCAAAAGGGTCAATCACTTTTTTATGTCACTGGCAACGTGCACACAACGTGCACAACTATGGCAACGTGCCATAGTTAAGTTTCCTGGCTGGGTCGCCATATAAATCACAATTCATCATCATCATCATCATATCAGCCGAAAGACGTCCACTGCTGAACATAGGCCTCCCCCAAAGATTGCCACCCTTTTTTGTACTATCATTTTGGGGGGTATTTGCCATAATCGCCACGCTTGGCATGCGGGTTGGCGATCGCAGTGTCTCCACCGCACTTTAGGGATGGTGCTGCCCATCCCCCGGTGGTCTTGGTCGTAGTTTTCAGACATACCCGGGTCAAGTGTATGATCAGTAACACTTCAGTTCCTTAGTCGACTCCTACGACACCCACGGGAAGAGTTGGGGTGGTGACAAATGTACGTGTGTGTGTAAATCACAATTAAATAGCTTTAAAAGTGACAAAACGTTGAATTTTTCGACAATTATGTGCTGGCCATTCCACGGTCACTAATCATGATAGTTGTACAGCTGTCTTTTAACAAATTATTCAACTGGTTCCTCTGGATGATATGACAGAATAACAAAAAAAATGTGATTGACCCCAAAATGTATTAGTTTAGTACTGAAGAAAATTTTCATTTTTTTACAGTGGTTTGTTATTGATCATTGGTGTTAACTCCTCGTCTTCGTTCGGGCATCATCGGAAACCGTCGCCGGCGCAGCGCATGATGCAGGCGCGGGGAAGGGGGGCGGCGCTGCCGTCTCACTCGCATAGCAACCTTACAACGGACTGGTCATGTTCCGTCTGCTCTTGAATTCAGTGATCGAACACCTATGTATCACCAAATTGTAACTCTTTAATATACGTGCATGTACTAGACTACGAGTGTCATTCAGCTCACCTCATCCACGACCCGGTTACACGGTTCGGTACACCCCTACATGCGTGTACAATTGGTATACATGTAAATACATTGTTTGAAGTAAACTATTAAACACAAGTACTTATTAATTCAAACCGTAACACTTATCTAATTTCTACTGAATCCCAATACAACCTTTTTGAAATATGTCGTTTTGAATACAAATATCAGTACAAAAAATCTAAATATAACGGTTGAAACAAAAACCGCCTACGCTTCTGTACGTCATCATACACTAGAAGCTACACAGAAATAAGTGTATAAAATAGGAAGGCTGTATGAAATCTGCTTTGTATCATGGAGGGGTTGAAGCGCTTAGCAGCTTGTCTTTTATCCTTCGCCACAGTATCCTGGTTAAACAGTAACCCCCTTATTCATAAACGTTTGTTAACTTAACAAGCCGCTAATAATTGTTTGTCCCTTTTGCTCTTATTGACACATTGATAAGACCGAAAGGGACAAACAATGATTAGCGGCTTGTTAAGTTAACAAACGTTTATGAATAAGGGGGTAAGGAAATAACAAAATTTAAAAATTATGCGCCAATTTTCGATCTCTGTTTGGCCCCAAGGTTGACTGGTAGAAAATGCCTTATGGCAGTTAGGTCGCCTTTTGTACTATTTATTTGTGCAATATAGTTTAAATAAATAAGCTGTGAGACATGATCATCATCATCATTTCAGCAATTTTATCGCCCACTGATGTACATAGACCTCTCTTCTAGTACGCCTTCGACAGACATAATATCCATAAATATACGAGTAATTAAACTCACGTAGACTTAGCAATGTACAAGTTGTAGAACATTCTCAAAATTGCGGGAATATACTCGGAAATTTCCGAGAAATTTCATGAGAATTTAAGAGTTAGTTCTCATTGAGAATATTTCCATGAGAACTTATGAAAAATATTATGAAGATTATATTATTTTATTTCACAATTTAGTAAACAAGACATAAAATACACCTTAAAAGGTACATACCTTACTACCGTATACGGTTTTGGCATGATTAGATTGTTTGTAAAGTTCAAATTGCCAAGAAAATTTTTTATAAAAGTTTCGCAACTTATGAAACTTATCCTCGGTACGTTGCTACGTGGACTATGGGCACTGTGCAATACTTGATAACCGAAACTTAGACCTTCCGGAATATGTCGGGAATGGTCGGAAATAATAACTAAATACGTGAGTTTAATTTTTTAATTATGTTGAAACAAGGGTTTCGGATAATAAAAAGTAATTTATCAACGATGAAATAACGTTATAAGTAATCATTTTATATTGGTGGCAAACAAGCACAAGGACCGTCCGATAAGCGGTAGCCGTAGCCTACGCAGGCCTGTGACGTCAGTAACAGTGATATTTTATGTTTTAGATTATTATATTTGTCCCACTTGTAATTATAGTGAAATAGAGACCAGGATCTATTGTTTTTATACACCGTGTTTTTATTGATTCCCGATAAATTAAAGAGCAGCTTATTTAGGTCAAAAATAATCAATTTCTCTAAGAAAGAACTCTTCCTGTTGTTGAATTATTAAAAAAAAGTTTAATGACTGAACAAGTGTATTACAACCTTTATTACATCCCAATGCTACTTACTTTGACATGTGCCGTCAGTCACCTGAAATTAACTTTTGCGTTTTCTTAAGGTTCTCTCACACTTACCATTTATTTCATTTATTATGTATGAAAACGAGAAAAAAATTTCGTTTCGGGTTCGTCTAAAAGCTGTATACCAGGTAGCTCCAATTAACGTACTAAATTTAACGGAATTAAAAAAAAACACGGTATAGAACATTTAATGGAAAAAATATCTTGGAGTAGATAACTAACATACTGTTTCCCCACTATGTGCTACGCTACACGATCGCATCGGAACCCCTGCTCCGGCCAATTTCCGCGTCCCCGCTCCGCTATAGCTAGACGGTGTGGCGCCAGCCTTATTGCTCGTGTGGCCGCAGCTTTATGTTAACACTGGTGTAGACGTAGCGTTATAGGAAGCATTTCATCAAAACATGTCGTAAGCGACGCTGTCTTTTCAATACTTTAAAAGAATTCATTAGTAAGCTGAGTTACGGTAAAATAGTAACGTAATAAGGCTTTTTCACTTCTCATGCTCTTAAAATGTTATTTTAATCCCTGCATATCGGGACTAAAACTCTTTATTAATCTCTAGGGATTAAAGTAATTTTTTTTTAATTGACGTTGGAAACCCGTAAACAGCCACACTCACGGTGTTCAAGAATAAAGGATAGTCGCCATTTTCAGTGCTTGTGTATGGACCACTTTTGTGCATGCCGTGGATACAACCTCTAAACTTTTTTTAATTTACTTTGGAAACCCCTAAACAGCCATTTCTGGTGTTTATGATTTTTGAACGAACGATTATTGCCATTGGAAAAAACCTCAAAATGTCAGTCGTGTAAAAATATTTATTAAGGAATATCGATTTTTTTTCTTGATATAGGTACATGTATATTTAATACTTGTTTAATATATAATTAAGATTGAATCCAATTTATTCCTTATGTTATGTTTTAACCAATTAGCTTCAAAATAGTTTGTAGTTAGCTCCAATTCGTTGGCTAATTATGCAAGTATTTAACGCGTCATATTTCGAAAAAGGAATACAGATAAAAAATAAAACGCGGAACGAATTTGATTGCTTATTTTATGTGTTTTTGCCCATAAGTAATATTGTTCAAATCGTATAATTTAAGATGTCACGTCATGCGATGAAGAAGTATTAACGCCTTACTCCAGAATAAAGAAGAATGCAAAAGAGGTGGTGCAAAATCTTTTGCCGCCGAAATCTAGTGTAATATTCAAAAGCATATCAAACTTTTATGGATTGGAAAACTGGAAAGCAAATTAGGTACCAACATCATTTATGGAAGGCGTATTTCTGACATATTTTGATGAAAAATCTAAGAAATATCAACCGTCATCACCTTGTAGCCTATATTCCATGCTTAAAACCACACTGCAACGAAACCAAATAACTTGAAAAAGTTTGCGAACTTATCGTCTAGTGGCCATGTTCCGAAGAAATCGGAAGTTTTGACATCGAAGAACATATATTTTTTTGTTTCTTACTTGTTCTTTCTGCTAATAAATACTGAGATTTTTTCCTCGCATTCTAAGTGAAAAGTAGAGTGTTTAATTCGGGACTAAACAGCCATAATGACACTCGAACTACATCCACCCTCGCTACGCTCGGGTGGATAAATATCTCGTGTCATAATAGCCTGTTTTAGTCCCTCGTTGAACAATCTACTATAAGATTGACAGTGTTTCTTAGCAGCTAGCATATTTATACAGTGTTTTCATGACCCGGGCTTTTACGAAAATGAGTAATAATACGCATGACTAGCAATCGTTTTCAAGTATTAACATTTGAAAAATAATTAAATTGACCGTACAATTAATTTTGTTTCCTCCAACCGATCAATGTAACGCGTGTACTGCTTATTTCTCAAACGTTGTGAGTGGCTGCGATCTGTCATTGTCAAGTGCAAATTAACGATTCATTTTGAAGTACATTGCTTCTCAATTAACTGTTATTAGAAAGTTAATTACTTTTTAATCATCACACTTGCTGTCTAAGCGCGCCATTGCTTGCATGCGTAGCGGGAGTAATAGAAAAGTGAAATTCCCTAGGGAGTAATAGAAATGTCTGTACGTCGTAGAATAATATTTTGTCTTAAAACTTTTGTCCGCAAGTGTGATGAAAAACATTGTATGCATCACGGTCGGTAAGCGGAATACTAACTCGAGTCATTAAAAGTCCTCCGCCTACGGCGTCGGGCTTTTAACACTCTCGTTAGTAATTCCGTACTTACCTCCCTTGGTGCACAATGTACTATTAAAATTAGCATTTTGAATCGATTAATGTTCACGGTTTGGCTAGAAATCTGCATCGCATTCCTCGGTTTCGATAAAACCATCATAGACACACACTGTATATTATGTTCTGAATATTAGAGACTTCATCTAGTTTGATTTAGGCCACGTAACGACGTGGCCCCGTTGCGTCGTCTGATCCGGCGTAGGATTCGGCAGATTGCCTCGGAACTGCCGAAACACGACGCCCTTCGGCCAGAAGTCTGCACTCGCGATGGTGTCCTGCAGCGGGCGCGGCACGCGCACCACAAACGAGCTGAAGTGCACGTAGTGACGCGACTGCAGCTGCTGCACCCTCGAGAGTAACCCGTCTTCCGGCTTTAAGAGACACCGGTCTTCCGTAGTATACAATAAATAAGCTGAATCATATTTTTTCCCACAATTTTTTTTATGTAACATTTTAAAACACCTATAAATCTCTGTCCGATACAATAAAACATACAATATTTTATTACTGGAGCCTAAATCGCCGAAATTCCAGGAAGATTGCTATAAACCCTGCTCCTCAATCAGGACTAACCTAATTTTATTTCAGCAAAATGTTTTTTACGAGCATTCCGATAGTTCCGCCATAGCACATGAACATCAGTAGTATCATGAGCTTCCAAATTGAATACTTGAAATGTACAGTCAGTTACAAAGTCATGTATCCACTTTTTCACCTTACTGCATTGTAATAAGTGGATACATGACTTTGTAACTGACCGTACCTATAATATTCTTCAGTTAAAAGTAAAAAAAAGAAAAACAAATGTGGGAAACTTTATATAGAATTTAACGTCTATTGACACTTATCGCGAAATAAGTTCGCAGATATATTTTTACGATAATACTAATCAAAATCAATAATTTTAACAAAGAATGTGTGTGAGCCTGAAGAGGTTTAAGGTTTTAAGTAGGTGATAAAACCAAGATGTGTTCTAAAAGTGCGTGATTATGAAATAATGAAAGTTTGTAGGTTTGTTTACTTTTTTTTACTTTCAACTGACGAATGGTATACATACTAGATGCTAGATCTATACTGAAACTAAAAATAGGGTCGATTGCAGAAATTTTTACATATTTAAAGGCCTTTAAACATTTTTTTTTGTGTTACTAATTTATGTTTCAGCCTCTAAATAAAACTACTTGTTAACTAGTTTACCATTTTAATTATGGATAAGGTACAATCGTTAGGTTCTTATTTATGTCTAGGACACGTGCGGCGGCTTCAGTGGTTAGAAGGAAAGAGAGATTTCTAGGCTCGGTGCTCCGCTTTTTGTGGTGTCGAGTGCGCGCAACCTGGGCGCTGTCGTCGCGCTCTCGGAGCCTTCTGATTCGCTACCGACGGTCGTCTGGATTGGTCAACGCCGGTGCCAGTGTTACCAGGCGTTAACATACTCCGGGGCGCTGAAAGTGTATCTTTCAGGAATCCCTTTCTTGCATAGGTAACGGGCATATTCTGTTGAGTGCTCGCTTGACGAGCCCCCTGGCAGTGGCAAAAAGAGACGAAAGTGGTGGAACGAGGAGTGTGAGCACATAGTTAGTGAAAGGAGAAAATATAAGCAGCTGGCGGAACAGGACTCTCAATGGGATCACACCTACCAACGACTAAGGATGCAGGCGAAAACGGTTATAAAACGATCTAAGAGAACACATCTAAACAAGATTGTACAGGAAATAGACTCGTTGATAAGAGCTAGCGAAGTCAGAAAGTTTTACCAAGAAGTAAGGTCGTTTAGGAAAGGATATCAGTCTATCACCCAAGTACTGAAAGATGAATCCGGTAATTTTATAACTAACAGCGAAGAGATTAAAGAGACATGGCGCAGCTATTTCCAACAGCTACTTAACAATCCTTCATCAGACGATTCTGTCCCTTGTTCCACCAGTGGCAACGAAGAGGTTGTGGAACCGCCTACTTTCCAGGAGTTTCGTACAGCGGTAATGAGTCTGAAGAACAATAAGGCTCCAGGCGTAGACGGACTCCCGTCAGAAATATGGAAGTATAGTGGAGGCGCGACACAGAGCAGGTTGTATATGCTGGTGCGAGAAATCTGGGAGAATGAACGGCAACCAGAGGAGTGGAATGTAGCAGTCGTCTGCCCCATACATAAAAAGGGTTCCAAAAGAAAGTGTACGAATTATCGCGGGATAGCTTTGCTCCCAACTGCTTACAAAATTCTATCATATGTGCTACTCAGGCGACTGGAACCGTACGCGGAAAAAGTTCTAAGTGACTATCAGTGTGGTTTCCGACGGAATCGTAGCACTGTTGATCAAATTTTCCACCTCAAGCAGTTGATGGAGAAGAAGTGGGAGTACGGCCAAAGCATACACGCTGTCTTCGTAGACTTTACTAAAGCGTACGACAGCATTGACCGAAACGCTCTTTTTTCCATTCTGAGGAATTTTAACATCCCCAACAAACTGGTCAGCATGATACGGGTCGCTACTGGAGAAAGCAAGATGGTGGTCCGGGTCGGGGGCGAACTCACTAAAGACTTTTCGGTAGTTACGGGGCTGAAACAGGGAGATGCCTTGTCACCTATGCTTTTCAATTTCGTGTTAGAGTATGTCCTAAGGAAGGTTTTAGCGCTGGAAGGAGGACTGGAACTGAATGGAAAGCATAAGGTGATAGGGTACGCAGACGATCTGGCGCTACTGGGATCATCTATGGGCGACGTGCGGGAGGCGGTAGATGTCCTCGCGGAGGAGGCTGTGAGGGTCGGCTTAAGGATATCTCACGAAAAAACAGAGTATCTCCACATGAAGCGCTACAAAAATACCCGCGACAGACCGCAAGACCTACATGTTGGAGATACAACGTACAAAGGAGTGGCAAAATTTAGGTACCTAGGCTGCACCATCACAAGTACCAACACCCGTGACGAGGAGATCAATGTTCGAGTCCAGAATACCTTGAGATGCGCTGCTGCCCTTCATAAAGTGTTAGTGTCTAAACTTCTAAGTAAATCCACCAAAATCCGGATTTATAAAACCATACTGCGACCTATACTAATGTATGGATGCGAAGCATGGACATTGACACTTAAAGAAGAGAACCTGCTGCTGGTCACAGAACGGAAGATTTTTCGGATGATCCTTGGCCCAAAGCAACAGCCGGATGGAAGCTGGAGAGTGCTAAAGAACCAGGAGATTGAAGATATGGTGGATGAGTCTAACATCATGGGAGAGACAAAAGCCCACAGACTCCGTTGGTTGGGTCACCTTGAGAGGATGGAGGAGGATCGCAGGGTCAAACAAGCATACCTCGGTTGTCCGCGAGGTCGACGCCCTATTGGTCGCCCTAGATACCGTTGGGGTGACATGGTCGACAAGGATCTGCGCGAGCTCCAAGTTACCAACTGGCGAGAGTTGGCGCAAGACCGAGGAAAATGGCGCATTCTGGTGTCGGAGGCCAAGACTCATTTTGGGTCGCTGAGCCAGCGGAGTAAGTAAGTTACTAATTTAAGTTTGGTGTAACAACTTTACTTTTGGCAGTAAAAAAAGACAACACATGCAAATTTTCTGTGATAGATCAAGAATACGGGCTTACTTTTTTTTTATATGACTACTTCTTATGAAAATTGAACTTGAATTTATAAAATAGTAGTACATTACGACACAAGTGCAAAAAACATGAAATTCGAAACGAGTGGCGATGTTTTAAAACACGACCGACGGGAGTTACAAATTTCCTTTTTGCACGTGTCTCGTACGACGTTTTTTAGTACAGATAGCCCTCCGAAGTTTTGGATCTGACGTAAAATGAGCCACTTCTCTCACTAGCGCCTAAAAAATATGCCATCTGTACTAAAAAAGTATACTTACTTCTTCTATCTAAATATGTATTGTATGTTATGTAGGGCTTCAGAGCCCAAAAATTTGCAAATGTTAGGTGGTACTGATTCTCCTGCATATCGATAGCATAAAGGTAAAGCGCAGATGAACTACTGTTTTATTCCCTACTCTGCCTCAAGGGTTGGCTAGTGTTACATAAAATCGGTATTTTTTAGGGTTCCGTAGCCAAAATGGCAAAAACGGAACCCTTATAGATTCGTCATGTCCGTCTGTCCGTCTGTCCGTCTGTCACAGCCCATTTACTCGGAAACTATAAATGCTACAGTAACGAAATTTGGTAAGAATATGTGTTGTATGAACCGCTACAGGAATGTGATACTAAATTGTAAAAAAAACCATTGGGGTGGGGGCCCTCCATACATGTAACTGAGGGATAGAATTTTTTTTTTAGTTGTACATAAGCATGTGGGGTATTAATAGAAAGGTCTTTGAAAATGATATGAAGGTTTATACATCACATTTTTATTTAAGCAAATCGTTTTCGAGATATCAGGTCTCAAAGTCGGAAAAATGTGTCCCCTCCCCTCTATTTTTTAAACTACGCGATATAAAATTCTGAAAAAAATATATGTTATGCACATTAATAAACTCTATCAACGATTTTTGGTTTGATAAAATTATCTCCTATAGTTTTTGAGGTAGGTTGATTTAACTGTATTTTTTTAATAATAAATTGATAATGGTACGGAACCCTTTGCGCGCGAGTCCGACTCGCACTTGGCCGGTTTTTTTATTATTCAATTTATTATGTCATATTTACTGCCGCCGTTATGTCCGCTCGTAAATTATTATGTTTTATCTGACAACAAAGACTTTCATATAATGTATCCGATACCGTGAGGACGGTGATATACCATTAGTATAATATGTACCACTAGAATATACAGAGTGACCTAACCCGTTGGACAAACCTTGAAGCTCCGGTCGGTTGCAAAAAAAAATCAACATAAAAATCATGATTGTGTCATAATTTCCAGTCTCGCTTCATAATTATATATATAAGTTGTAGAAATATTTCGAAAGGATTAGTATGAATAAATATATACATATTAATGAACTCAAATTTTACTTACTATTCGTAAAAAATATGTTTGTTCATATAGGAAATCTTCAGAAAGACCATCTTAACATGTTTTTTACAGTTGGGATGACGACCTCTATAATTCTTATAACGAAATATTTTATTAGTTTGCATTATTTTTTAAATAATTAATCAATTGTAATTCATAATACATAATGTGACGAGAAATAGATGAATAAATAAAATCAACAAGCTGAATGTGCTTTATTAAAAGAAGGACTTAAATTGGGAAAGGGTTAAATTTCTTTTTAAATTTAAAATCTTTGCAGTCAGTTTCAGTGTGCATATGTATTGCCTCCCTTGTATACGAGCCATCTGAAACAAAAAACAACATACCTCTGTGAAATATTATGCTTATTAAATAAAAAAAAACATCTAATTACGAGATAGTTTGGTTAAAACCAATTTAGCATAAAATTATGATTTTCATTTTGGGATAAAAGATTAGGATATTTACATAAGTTCTTTTAAATTATGCAGGCAAATACAAATAGATTTCGGTACTTGAACAAAAGATCAATTGATATGGAACCCTAATAATTGAAATAAATCCACTTCACTTCGGAACCCAGTGAGTGGAAACTTGTCGATCAAACGAAACAAGACAGACACGTGGATTCTAACTAGGCTTTTAAGGTGCATTCAGTCAGACTAAACGAGCATTCGCTGTTCTATCCCCCACTCTACGAAATCAACGAATCACGTTTTATGTAACGATCGAATTTCGTAGAGTGGGGGGTTAGAATAGCGAATGCTCGTTTGGTCTGAATGCACTTTTACATAGCAACGCCGAGATATGCTAAGTCGGACCTTAAAATGGGGTTGGGACGAATTTACGAAGTTGAAACCTCGATAGTACATTACTGCAAATGCAATCTCTCTCTCTTTCTCTTCCTGGTTATGTATCCCACATGGTGGTGGGATCAGCCTTCTTTATTTTTCTCCTCCACTTCGCCCTATCTTTGACATCGTTTTCAGAAACATTGCATTTAGCCATATCTGCCAGCAACACATTTGTCCAGGTAGTCTTAAATAAATTAAGTAAATGCAATGAAGTAAAAAAATCGGGAGTGAATTTCACTGTAAAAACAAATAATAATAAATTTAAATACAAACTTGTTACCACCGCAAATCTTCCCGTGGGTAGCCCAAAAGATTGAAGTATCATCATAGTGAATACACTTTTCTGATTACCAATCAGCTAGTCTACCATGGCAATTATGGGCATTATCTCCTAATGCGTATATACGCAAAGATCCTAGAGCTCAGTGGACTGAAATAAAAAAATATATATCTTGGGGCATCTTACACAAATCGACCTAGTCCCACGATAAGCTCAATTAAGGCTTGTGACATGGGCACCGGGCGACGATATATTTAATAGATAGATACATATAGATACTTAAATACACATACAGCCATGACCAAGGAACAAATATTTGTGATAGATAAATAAATACACAAATAATGTCCTCGCCGGAATTCGAACCCGGAACCTCCAGTTTCGAAAGCAGGGCCACTACCAATAGGCTACGGAGGCCGACTATAATACCTAATGCGTCCATACGCACAGCAGTGTTACTCACTAAGGAAACCGCCTTGCTAACAGCGCTGCGGCAGCGTCGAGCCTAAAAATGGTATTCACTAATGCACTTTAAACGACACTAGCGCCCGACGACGAATGCGGCGTGAGCTGGAACTATACTGCGTCGAGAGTTACCGCCTACAGTTCGACGACGAGCTGTTCTATGTTAGTGAATACCGTTTTCGCAGCGCTGCGCTCTATGTCGAAGTGAAGGTTGTCTCGTCGTCGAGCTCGTTGACGAACGCAGCGTCGAATGTGTGAATAAGAGAATAGCATAGCTGGTACTAGGAGAGGCCTCCTCCAAATAGACTGGTGAAAGGAACAGATGACTGACCTATCTGGAACCATTCGTCGAGGCTCCTCCCAGCATCACAACGGGCGGAGGCGATGGCAGCGTGCAGAGCCAGTGGTACCGCCACCGCCATGCAGATCGGAGGCTCGCCGATGGCTGCCGAACAATGATCACATCAATTTACACACGTTAGATCTCACTTACCAAAAAAACACCAATTTTGCCAATGGAGGTGGGGATCGACCCCACGTTCTCAGCTTTCGCGGCTGATGCCTAAACCACTCGGCCATTCCGACTCAGCGGATACCGGTCGAAGTTCTCAATGTTATAAGGCCTTTGACGGTATTGTAAGGGGCAAGCAATACGTGCTAACTACCCCCTGCCATGTACACATTTTTTTGTAGGTTAAATCAAGTTACATATAAACAATATAAACATAGAGACATACTTAAGTACATAGAAAACCTCAATTGCGTGTGTGACGTAAAAGTCGGCTAAGGATTGAAGTGTCACTAACTTTATGGAAGATTAATGATGGAGATCAGAATTAAATTAGTGAACACAGTACTGCGATCCTCAATTCGCTTGCCCAGCGTGGCCATTGTGGCATTTACCTCCTAATGCGTTTAATATGCCTCCAGCAGTGGACTGAGACAGGATAATGAATTTGATGATGACGATGAATGAAAACAAACATGACAGGAACAAAACACTTTTGTGATAAGTAAACAAATAAATGCTTTCGCCGAGATTTGAACCCGGAGTCAGAATTCCAACTCGGAAGGCTGATAGAAGACTGAGCAGGCTTTTATCTTCATGGTACAATCTTGCACAACTTGCACATGCACATAACGTCAACGTAGTATCTACGAAGCAGAAGCCATCAAAATATAATTTTATTATAATTCACAAAATATAAAATCTTACATTTAGCCCCAAGCGTCCGAATCTCCGAATAAGACTTATCCTTGAAGTATACTCTAAAGTCCCACGGGATGTCCCGGGCTTGAGGTACGTAGTAGTTCCAGGGACGGTCCGAAAGGACCTCCCCCGAGTCTTTGTCGTACACCATGTGCTCTGTGGTCCAGTACCCTAGACCCATGATGAACGCACCTTCCACCTAGAAAACCAGCAATTTATTACAAACTCAAACCGGTTTCTACCAAAAACGACGGAATGATATGAAATGATAGTTTCGTTTCCAAATTCTAACCTTTTGACTATCATCGAATTAGATTCAAGATATTTGATTGCATTTATGTTGTACATTAAAGGTCTCAAAAGATATTAGTTTCATATACAAGGTGGAATTCGACGAGGGACCTTTACGGAAATGGGAGATAGTTAAGGCTATACTGAGCAACTTTTACTATGGGACCAACCCCGAAATCGTAAGAAAAAAAAATTACTTTCATACATTGTGTGTGTACATACCGTACCTTTTTGTATGGATAAGTTTTTTTTTATATACGATTTCGAGGTTGGTCCCATAGTAAAAGTTGCTCAGTATAGCCTTAACTATCTCCCATTTCCGTAAAGGTCCCTCGTCGAATTCCACCTTGTATATTTTAATTTGCTCCATGATATCATTAATATCATTATATTGCATTATATCGCATTGTTATCTGACTTACATACGTATTTCCAAGACTGTAGCTCCATCGGTAATCAATATTAGATCAAATTTAATTCGCAAGATTTGATTAACGACAATTGAAAGCTTGTAAACGATATAAGAATGTAATACAGAGAGCCTACTCGAAAGATCGACAGTTGAAAATTACGATTTTGGCAGAATACGAGTGCTTCACTCAATAGCTCTAATTGAAGTGTAACTACAATAACAGCGACAGATGCTTTATAATATTCTAATACTTATTCCTTACTTGGCCGACGTCTACACTAGGACTAATGCTCATGCCCGCATCCTCCAGCAAGTCCACTCTTATCAGCTCCCACTCTCCAGTCAGAATGTCCACTTCCACTTCAGCCAGCGTTACTCCATGCACCTCATACTTCTGCGTATCCAGAAGCGACACAAACGCGTGTGCCTGCAGATCTATCGTCGCCGTGTAAGCTAACTTCACCAATAATTCCCAAGTAGGATTCAGCAGACCAATCTTAAGCGGAGCCAATCGTGCTAATAACTGCTCGCAGCATCTCTGAACACCTATCCCAACGTTGATCGAAGTCAAACTTCCTCCAGAAACAAGACTGTTTGGCGTCATATGTGTATTATTAGCTTTGATTTGAATTTTCTCCATTGGGATGCCTAGAAAATGAGCAGCAATTTGAACAGCTTTCGTGTTAAGACCTTGCCCCATTTCAATTCCACCGTGGGTTATGGAGACAGAACCATCGTCGTTATAAACTGACATGGTCACATCGAAATACTGGCCATAGAAAGGCTGCCATTTCAGAAGCGACCACCTTAGTCCTTTCTTCTTCCATCTATTCTGAGAATTGAACTTTTCAACTGCTGCTTTTCTCTTTTCGTATTCGGCGTCATGTTTTACTTTCTCAACCATCTCTATGAGTTCAATGTCAGTGAGATTTAGATTGATTAGTCTTACTGCCAGTGGGTCTAGTGACATTTCATACGAAACTCGTTCTAATATCCATTCACATGCAGCAATCGCTTCCAAAGTTCCTGAAATCAGTAAAATATGCTGCTTAAAAATTATAAATTTAAGATGTAATATACCAAGGAAAAAAGACCAAGATCACCAACGTCCGAGATGAGGATCGAAAGTGAGGATCAAAATCAAAAATCATTTAAAATTTGCCATTGTTTTGTCTTCGGGGAAAATGTACCATCTATCTATACACTATATGTATCTATTCATACTGTAGGTACAATGTACATACTTAAGTACTATATATTTATAATACTGTGCTACTGCTGCAAAACAGCAGGCTTAGCCAAGATGCTATAAATAATAAATAGATGAGATTCGATCAAAAAGTCACGTGACCATTTCCACACACATGGTCACGTGACTTATCGCTTACCATATACGATAGCAGAATGACATTTTGGCTAGGTCTGCAGTTACTCAAATTTAACAAACCTGGCGCTCGGCACCAAGTGTTGCTAGCCGTGTCCGTGGTGACACTGAAGACCATGAAGATCCACCGCAGCTTGTCGTAGCAGTTGTTGTATACGTCCAGCACTGGGAGGAACAACGGCTCGTCGACGACGTAGCCGTTGTCCATGTACAAGAATTCTTTGCACACTTGGATTTTGCCGAGCAAGTCCACTGCAATCTAAAATGAAACTCATGAATGATTCTTGAAGCGTAAAAACGCTGCTGTAATCTATATGCTAGCGTGATAGGAACGGTTGGGCTGGTTACGATTTGAGCGGTAGTTTGGTAATTACATAGACATTTTGATCTAAGGAATATAAGAAAGCGTCTTGCGGATAGTTTTATTGTTTAGCGGTGTAAAATTTTTGTGTCTGCAGGTGACTGTAAGAAATGTTGTGATGTATTGTTTGAAAACCCAAGTCCCGTCCAGTTTCTTTATAAAGCTTGTTCACGGGTTGGTAGGGATAGAACAGGTGATTTCATTTTATAATATTAATATCGTTACAGATGATATTGATTCGGAAATGCTCGCTGCTAAGTCTAATTGATATACTTGTATAAATATCGTTTGCCTTTTTTGAACTGATTTTATATCAAAACCAACAACAAAGGCTTAGAGCTATTTAAAGTCGGACCTCATATTCAGAATAGCAAGGCAGCCGCTTGCCCACAGCCTTAGCGAGGGTGGTGAAGGGCACTATGATGCGGCAGGGTCGGTTCAGCTTGTACGCCACCAGCGCACTGGCAACAGCCACTTGGGAGCCGCGGGAGATCTTGAGACCGTACGCGCCTCCTAGACGACGGACGATGACGTCTATCCTGGGATTGATAAAATATTTTACTGCCATTTGCCCTTTCCTAAATTTAAAAAGCATTGAAGCTATCCTGGGATTTGGCTATGGAGTCTATAGGTATACCAATGCATTATGGAGCTTCTTCATTTACCGAGTGGCCTGTGTTTATCATCTATTATTTTTTGATAAACTATTGCAAGGTTGTTCGCTTAAACTTAGACAATATTTGCTTAATTTAATGAGGAATGCAAGGTAGGATGTTAATCATCAATTAATCTTTTGGTTTCTAAGATATTTTTCATCGGGGTCTTTCTGAATCTCTACTTACATCTAGTTTTATATAATTTAAACGGTAAAGGAAAAGGATTTAACCGAAATGTTGTCCTGCCGAAATGTGATAAATAAAAAAAATAACAACATTAATTAAATTTCGTGGTACTTACTTATTTTCCGGCATTTTAAGAGCTCTTGATGTCATCATCTGCACAAGATCCATGTGCTGTGAAGTACAATGGATCTCCAGTCCTTCTTCTGTCGGCTTTGTTACACTGACCAAAGTCTCCATACAAAAATGCTGCTGAGAGAAAATCATCTGCGCTCCTTTTATAAGTTTAAAAAGAATTCCGCCAGCACTAGTTCCATCTTGTTCACCAGCTTTTTTCTTTCTTCCAGGAAATTTGATAGCTTCTCTCACATCAATAACGGGTTTAGCTACATTGCTATACGTAACGTGTACTAATGTGGACGCATAATCTGCTATAGCTCTTGTCTCAGCTACGACCACTCCTATCACTTGACCATTATATTTGACGGTGCCAGAGCAAAACAGTTCTTCTTTTGTTAAGTACAGGTAATCGATTTTTGGGAAAAGTCCGGGTGTGAACCCGTTTACACCAGGGATATCTTTGGCAGAATAGAAGGCGACGACACCTGGGTGTTTCTGAAATAACAATGAAGGTTAAATTACAAGTAGACTGTTCTAATCTAATGTATGGTATATTACTTTTGTCTAATGCATGGGTGACTGTCATCAAATTATAGGTAGAGTGAACTTGTAGATACATAATTTACAGTTGCCGTGTGGTGACGGCAGTAAGAATACATTTGTCACCACCCCAACTCTTGCCGTGGGTGTCGTAAGAGTGGACTAAGGGATTAAATTGTCATTGATCATTTATTTATCGAATATTGATGGCAGGCAGCAGCGTCATCATAGTGGACACACTACTGCGATCGCCAACCCGTTTGCCCAGCGTGGTGATTATGGGCAGTTACCTCCTATTATTCCTCCTGATGCGTCCTTACACGTAGGTAATAGGAGAGGCCTTTGTCCAGCAGTGGACTGATATAGGCTGATGATGATGATGCTGATGAGATACATAAGCCTTGTAGGGATGACCTTTTATGAGCATTGTGTGTTTTGACTTCTCTACTAACTCCTTTCATAACGCTTATTCCAAAGATAGGTTTCTAAAATCTACTACGGGCATAACTTGAGACAAATTATTGAATATTTCAACAAATCTAAAGCAAAGCAGACTTACAAGGGCTTCGCTGGGGTCTATATGCTCGATATCTCCAGTCGGTACTGTGGCAAGCACAAACGCAGCAAACACTTCACGTGGTAAGCTTGGCAGATCCTCAGAGTATGGTGCCTCGCCTGCGCATTGGATCTGCAAACAAACATTTGTTGTATACACAATTATTATCACGATTAGAAAATTAGGATTATATAAAGCTTGGTTCCATCTGACGAAGAACTTCGTTTCACCCTTTGCATTGACAATAACATTAACTTCAAAATATCTGTGATAAGACTGATAAGTCATACGGTAGTTTCAGAACATTAAAACATTTTACACATTCCAGTAACTACAAACAAAACAACTGTTAAGAATATTTTTGAAAGTCCTGAAATATCATTGGTATCAATATCATAGGTGATGTATAATAGAACCATGGTAAAGAAACATCCCTTGAATTAGGAACCGACCCGAAAAAAAAACAGGTATATGCTGAGATGGGACGGTACTTTGTGAACTTACCAATGCTTCAACTTTTTCAACAGGCTGGTTGAGTGGATATATCAGAGGGTTTGTTGGGTATTCCTGTTTGGCTTTAGAGACTGGACGTTTGCGGCTCAGTACGATTGCTCCTGATGCAAAACGAGAGTCCACAGCATCGGCGGGGCAGAGAGCTAGAAGACCCTGTAAAAAATATTTAACCTTTTGACCGCCGTAGTCTGATATATCAGACAATCAATATCCAGCCTCAACTCGCCGGAATCTGATAAACAGGACAAAGATCTGATTTGGTTTCTATGATGTAAACATTAGTCTGATTCAAATGCAGGCCTTGATCTGCGTGATATAATTTTGTATTGGCACGCTCGATAAAAAATCACGGCGGTCAAAAGGTTAATAGGCATAGTGACGGATTTTAAAGATGGATTATGGTTAAGATACATAGCAAAGATATATTTCGAAAGTTCGAATGTTTTTTTACAGTTTCTATGGTAAATATACTTGAAAAATACCTCCATCGTCAAATAAGTCGTTAGACAAAGTGATAAAACTTTGCATTAAAATAAGCATCAGGATTCTTTAAAAATCTGTTCCAAATACCATTTTCTGTATAATAATACTAAATTTCAATAGGCAAGTAGTAAGAATTTTAGAATGTTCTTCTATTTGCATAATTGCAACTACCCGAGATTGCGAAACATAAACGCATTGACTTTTGTCTGAAAGGTCAAATGAAATTAGGCCATGATATATATTAGCCCGAAATAAATTGTATAAAAGAAGCCAATACATCCGATTACCACAAATTCAATGAATGACTGTAATAAAGAAAACTAGATGCAGCTCCAATCATTTTACAGAAATCTCCTTAGAATGTAGGCCTAAATGATATAATGAAGGAGACTACACTTACTTTATAAAATAGATTAATAGCCAGTCTTTTCCTGTACTTAGCCGAAGGTTCCGGTGGATGCTCTTCCGCCACCAGCTCGCCCTTCAAAACCTCAATAGCATCCTGCAAGGTCTCATTTGTAAACAGCTTCTTCCCTCTCAAGAATCTTTCAGTCTTCGTAGCGTGGACAAAGTTGGGGTTTATGGCACCGTATACTATTCTTGCTTTTGTTACTGTGTGGGAGGAGTCTAGTTTGTATAGGAAGCCGGCATTCACGATCGCGTGCGCAGATTGGGCGCGCGGCATTACCTAGATATTGAAATAAATTATATTAGATATCATATACCAAAGCAAAAAGACTAAGATTACCAACGTCCGAGGTGAGGATCGAACCTACGTACTTAGCTTTTGCGTAGACCACTCGGTCTCAAAATACCTAAAGATACTCGTATCTAATTTGAAATATTTGTGTACCCATAGTCTTACAATAAGTAAAAGAGAGAGCAAGAAAAATAAACAAAAATGTCTGTATTAGATCATATAAAATATATTATTATCAGTTACAACTTTCACTGATGACAGAATAAAATAAGCCATGGAAAATAACTGCGTACGCAGCTTTTAATGCACGTGGCAAACATGTGACTACGAGCAAGTGAAAAACAATAACAACTTAATAATTCACAACGCATACATTCACGCTTAATTTTGCTTCAATGACGTACACTATCACGTAGATACCTAAAATTCAGTAAATGCAGCTGTGCAACTACAAGAAATTATTAATAGAGATGATGACTCATACTCGTGAACAATACACATTATTGAAAAATAATATAATAAAAACAATAAGGTCAAAGTGGGTAAGGCTGCACGTTTTGACACGCAAAGATGTACGAGTAGAGTAAGTGGCAAATTGGGTTCTTATAGGTATCAATAACTTTGTCTCTAAACTTACAGCAATCAGTTGTAAGTGTACCTAAACCTGACTTAAAACAGAATAAATAATTTATTATATGAAAAAACAAATACCTGAGTTAGTTAAGACAGCCTCAAAATAGGCAATTGTAATGGTGAATCTAGACCTAACCTTTAAAATTGGTATTTTTCCCTGGAAATATCTTGTCAGTGTGATAAGCAAACACCTACTTTTCTAGTTGCCACTGTTTACTCGTTTCTTTAATATCTAGTTACGTCTTAGTTCCATATTAATTAATATTAGATATTACCTTGAAGGATTCGAATTTGTAGTCTTCACCCAAAGGAGGGAGTAACAAATTCATAATTACTTTTCCCCTCATATCAACTTTGAGAAACTCTTCTATGGTTACCTTCTTCTCTGTTTTACTGGAGTCCACTGAAATCATAATACTGTTATTAAAAATAAATAATCACACACACAGCACACAGCATGCGAGTCATAAAAAAAAATACGATGCGCAAGAGCGACTCCAAGAGGAGTCGTAAAGAAAAGCTGAATACCTAGGTTTGTACAGAAGGCTCCAATTACATGTCTATGATTTTTAAATCTTGTGCTTTGGAGATAGCTAAATTTGTGATATTTTAAATGTCAATAACTTACATATAGTCATGTATGCGCCAACGGTTTCGAGCAGAAGAAACACATCAGATTGAAATTCGTTGTGCTTGTGTTTGATCATCAAATTACCAGCTACAGATCCCAGCTAAAACATAAAAAATGTATCATTCGACGCAAAAAAAGTTTATATTTAAGTCATCTTTCACAATTGTCATTGTGAAGTTATTTTTTTACATTAAGGCCATTAACTATGTATTTTTTTTGCAATGGCAGGTAGCGGGTTGTTTTACTGTCAATTTTCCCGTCAAAAATACATACGAGTATTTCTTACTTGTTTTCTTTCCCGAACTTTTACTGTTAAGGGTCGGATTCCCGATTTTGTCGTTTTAGACCTATTTTCGAACAAAGAATTTGTTAAGTAAATATTACTCTACAAACATATTTCTTACATGAACTTATTCAGAAAAAACCTATGCAGAGGCTCCAATTGATATTATGTTTTATATTTACATGGATTTCCTAGAAATCGGCTCTAAATGTACCGAAAAATCTAAAAATTGCATATTTTTCGAACACGAAGCAATGCATATTTTTCTTTAACAGGCATAAAATATTCATGTTAATTTAAAAGCCAGATAACTGAATTAGTGCATCAGGGCATATTCATATTTTTCCTCATAAAGACAACGAAGAAATTTAATCCTTAATTTAAAATTGCGTGTATTCTCCATACAAATGGCGACACGAGTCAAAATTCTCCTTTGACTCAGATGGCGCGAGCGCCTCCTCGAGGTCGGACGCACGCCAAATCGCTCCCGTTGACAGCTCTTTTTGACATTCAAAATGACATAAAATCATATACATATCTGCCGTCCTATACCTAAAACCGGCCTAAGCAGCAAAATAGTAGTTTTCAATTGAATAAAGAATCTGAAAGAGGAATTAAAACCCTATAGACTGGTCTTGGAATCATATTTTTATCATTTATATTCACGGAGATACTCAATCCAAATACCCCGCTAAGTGCAGTATAAGTTGATAGATTACAATACTATAAAATGGCAAATCTACATTACATAGCTATAAGTAATGTTAAGGTACTTAGCAGTTGTATTCATTTAATGATTAAACTGCATGATACGCAGCTAAAAACACGTTACTTGACAAAAACTGTTTATATCCTCGTTTAAGTCCTTTTACCCTTTTATTATTATTTTTTTGTTACGCACTTTTATTGTCTGATACTACATTAAAAAACAGCTTCTACGCTTAAACATGGCTAAAGTCCCTTAACCTTTTATTAATAAGAACTTAATTACGATTTCGGCTACAAATACAACTCTAAAACCTAGTGACTTAGTTTAAACGGATGAAAACTACAGAAAAAAATACATTGTTACAAGACTAAAAACACGCTAATCAACAATACTACGCTAATACCCCGCAAAGTGCAAAACCCCTCCCCTCAGATCTGACCGCCGTGGCCGGCAGTTCACTGTGCGGCGCTCGTGCACGAGGTTGTGTAGTTATACAATACAATAACTCTTTATTGCACCTCAAAGACAAATACAAAACAAATAATAAAAGTACATGTTAAAGAAAGAGGTAAACAAAAGGCGGTCTTATCGCTAAAGAGCGATCTCTTCCAGACAACCTTTGTATGGAATGTAAAAATAAACACAAAATACAAATACATAAATATGTATATATATATATATATATATATATATATATAAATAGATACACATAGAAATACATATACATTTTAAAAAATACAGATACATCACATAGTGAAACTATGAGAAATAATTAGTTTAAGTCAATTGGAATGAAAGGAGAAAATAAATAAAATAAATAAATAATTCAAAACGAAGGAAGTGACCGTGTGGTGACGGCAGTAAGAATACATTTGTCACCACCCCAACTCTTCCCGCGGGTGTCGTAAGAGTCGACTAAGGGATTAAAGTGTCACTGACCATACTTTGATACAAGATTGATGATGGGCAGCAGCGTCATCATAGTGGACACATTACTGCGATCGCCAATCCGTTTGCCCAGCGTGGCGATTATGGGCATTTACCTCCTAATGCGTAGTAGTATAGTTAATAGGAGAGACCTACGTCCAGCAGTGGACCGAGATAGGCTGATGAAGTGAAGTGAAGTGAAAGAAGAAAGTGACAGATAGTGTTTCTTAAGTAATGTTTTGAAGGATGCAATCGATTCGGCACGTCTTAATTCAATAGGGAGTGAGTTCCGTAGTCGAATAGTTATCAGTGACGGCTGCATGTTTATCACCGCAAAATGTCTGGAACGCGACGGTGTGTGTAATATATTAAAGTTATGTGTACAGTAGTTATTCGGCATATTATTTAAGACTATATAATATTTATTGACAATATAATGTTTATTGTTGTCAACCAAATATAAATACATTTTTGATGAGCTTTAATATTTTAGTTAGATGTTCAACGAGTAGCAGGATAGCCTTGGAAAAAGTGCCCCCAGAGGTTTTGGTTTGAAACTATAGTCAAACAATGACTTTTAAAGCGGCAACACCATGCACAAATTTTGGACCCCCTCTTACCCCCACTAACCAGCGAAAACCCCAATAACTGAAAAACTGTTTTATTTTTTTTCTCCTAAACTATGTTAGTGATGGTTTCCAAATGTTGCAAATATAATACTATGGCCTAAAGTTATTATCAAAAAAAGACAGCCTTCTTGGACTTCATACACATTAAAAAAACAGTAAAAAAAAATACTTTAATTTTGTACCTACCTCTAGTCAAACTTGTTATACAGGTATAACAAGTTTGGCTAGAGGTAGGTACAATCACCATTTTTTTTATATGTGTCTACATCGTATCTAGATAATATGCAAGTTTCATGTGCCTAGTCTAGGTGGATCATAGCGAAACATTTTTTTGAAATACTAGGTTTTACAATATTATAAGTAAAAAATAAGCAACCGCCAGCGACAAGGAATTTCAATTTGAAAAGGTGGTGCTAAATAATTATAAATTAAACTCATCAGTGCTTATTGATACTGCCATTTTGTGTAATATTTAATAATGAAGACGAAAGTCTTTCATCATAATATTGTGAGGCCGTAGTAGGCACCATAGTATTAAAAAAAAAATCTCGCATTGACGCACCTAGACTAATTAGGCACATGAAAGTTGCAAATTATCTAGATAAGATGTAGACACATATAAAAAAAAATGGTGATTGTACCTCTAGCCAAACTTGTTATACAGGTTGATTTTTTTTATGAATATATTTATTACCTACTCACATTCAAACAATAAACTATTTGTATTTGTATGAAGTCCTAGACGGCTGTCTTTTTTAATAATACCTTTAGGTCGTAGTGCAAAATATAGAAACCGTCACTAACATAGTTTAGGAGAAAAAAAATAAAACAGTTTCACAGTTATTGGGGTTTGTGTGGGTAGGAGGGGTCCAAAATGTGTGCATGGTGTTACCTCTTTAAAAGTCATCGTTTGACTATAGTTTCAAACCAAAACCTTTTCAAGGCTACCCTGCTACACCCTTTGTTGTAGTTTTTCGCTGAAGGTATTGTTGTTACCTAACTGTTACCTAATAGAATACATTATGTTGGTTTGTTAATTATATATACGACAAAATTATCTACAATAGAATTTCTAGTACAGTCACTCTGTCGCGCGCGTTTATATCTATAGAAATATGTTAGGTATTAAAGGAAATCCTGTAATACTCGTAAAACGCCGCAATACAAACAAAGCAACCCATGTAAGTTGAACTACATATAATATTATAAAGGTCCGTGACTTTCACTTACCGTATGAGGCTATAGAAAAGCCCGCTGCCTTTACAACTTAATCAGACTACTTCCTAAACTTATTCTTAAAACGTCACTTTTTGCCATCACGCTTTATTTTATAGGCAAATATTTATTATTGTCTTTAATTTCAGGCATTTAATAAGCTCGAGAATCCAATATATGATAGACTCCTGCTGTAATCAAAATGAAGAAAGACAACCTTCAATGCAGCGTTAAAATATATTATATAGTCAGTGTTTTGAAGGAAAGTCCGTCACATGCGTCTTATACTGTTCATTTAGGGTCGGAAATCAGTTGGTAGACGGCCTTTCCAGATAAAAATAGAACTAGAGTAACTCTGTAGACGTAAGAAATATCCTACTTTCCATCATCCATAACATATAATAGGCAATGTCGGGCATGGTAGACGATTTGAAGATGATAATAATTAAGTATTGAAGTTTTATAATTGATCTCGTTTGTTAATTAAGGAAGAAATAATAAATAAGTTTTATAAATTGTTTTGTTACGGGTAATGACTAGTAGGTAGATACATATCTAAGCCAGAAGGGCTAGTAACTATACATTTAAATCTGTTGTATTTGACAGTTACTTTACTTTATAGTCAACATATCGAAGGGTGAAAATATGATAGTAGACGTACGGTCTATGTAAACAACAGTCATAATTTGACCCGTCGATACGTTAACTACAGCAAAGTGAATGTTACAATAAGCTTACATTTATACTAGCCCTTCTGTAAAGTAAGTGGGCGAAAGTGAAGTTAAGGTAGACAAACAAGTGATTGTATACTTTTTCCGGCCAAGGTCTGTAATTAACATAACTTTACTGTCCTCGGTATGCAATCTACTAATTCGATAATTCTGATGTTACTTAATACGACTAAATAAGTTTTCACAAAAAATATTTTTGTTTATTCTTATGAACTAGAAGTAATTTTGTTTTTTGTTTTCTAATTATAAAAAAAGTTTAGGCTGATTTTTCGTTTTGTTTCGCATTTGAATTAAAAAGATTTATCATACACAGTCTTGTTTCATTTATTTTAAATAGGTATTAAATCCCTTTAATTGTTACTTGTAAAGTGTAGGTTAACGAGGACTTGCTATAACAATAAATAAACTATAGGCATTGCCATTCAGCGAGGTAACGCAGCCAGCCTTATGGGCACTTTACCAAATGGGAGTGGCATTGGGGATATCTGTAAATATAGTTCAGACCTTTAGTTTAAGGTAGTTTTATAAGATTTATTGTAGTTTTTTATTTTATTTAGTTTTTTTTTGCCATTAGATGTAATTTTATATTATTGTTTAATAAACCATTTGGATAACATTACAAGATTATAACCTAGTTATCGGAAATGATCTGTCATGTAACGTGTTTTATGCTTAGGAATTCATACAACTAGCTATGATTTTCACAGTTATTTCATAGTTAAAAAACAGCTAAAGTCCAGTAGCGTGTTTATATCATTCTTTTTTTAACTAGTAATCCTACACATAAAGTACTATAAACTCTTAAAGTGACTTAGTCGTTATTAAGCTATGTATTCTGCAAAGTATAAAAACAATACTATAAACACGTTAAGTACTTAGCCGTTATTTAGATATGAACTGGTAATTATGCAACGCTATAAAACGGCAAAGGTATACTTAACGGGGTTTTAAAGGTAAAATCGCTTGCATTTTTGTAATTCTTTGCAACACTAAAACACAAAAACGGTAATTTCTCATAAATATTACATTCGTTTTTAAAATGGTGCACATACAATGTAAGCCTGAATTTAGTTTTAATTTTTTTATAACAGAAGTTCGGAATAAATCTTAAGATTTTCTAGAAATATTTACTTTTAAGTTTTTTGCTCATAACTCAAAACTACAATTTGTGGGTTAGATAGGTTTTAGACAAAGGACGGCAGATATACGTCAAGGGATGCCAGTACTCAAAGTGTCTTTAAATAAGTAGGGAAAATCAATACGAAGAAATTCGTTCGAACTCACTCATTTATTTAAGGTGTTTGTTATTTTTATGACCGAACACAAGAAAACTATAACAACTGATTCTAAATAAAACTCAATACTACCGAACACGTATAAGTTACATTCGCAGAAACGATTAAAAATGAAAGAAGTTTACGGATACGATTTGGTGTAATGGAGTTTATTTTCTATACTCCGGCAACAGATTACATCATTTGAAAACACATGTGTGACGGCTAGAAGTCAAAACGATAGGATGTCATCATGATAATATAAGAAAGATAGAATATGTTTGTTAATATAATTATAATAATAGGTATATTAAAAGTGATACGAGTCTTTAATGAATGGTTGATTTGTGGAATAAAATCTCTACTGACCGCCACCGCGATTTCTGCGGCCGTAAGACTTTGTAAGAAAGTATGTAGGTACATATATATCTTCTCAGTACATTCAATATTGAATTTATTCAAATTCAGTATAACAGTAAAAACCAAATCCTCGCGAACTACAAAGTACATAAACTTTAAGCTCAGCTTTCCATAGTCATGTCTGAGCCGCAGCCGTACCATGCAAACTGTAGCCGCACCATGATCCTACCGCATTAACACAAAAAGAACTGCCGAGGTACGGCGCCCTTCGGCCAGAAGTCTGCACTCGCGATACTTCCCTGCGGCAGCTTCGGCACGAGTAAATAAGTTCGGAAGACAGAGAGTAAGAGATAAATAAGTTCGGAAACGTAACTTACATATTATACTTATATTCTCTTTCCAGGGGGCTTATGATGGTCCCGTTTTATCTATTTATCGTGCTACGCCTCACTTACGCACTTACATACTTGTTAGAACCTGACGGCAATAACGACAAACGATTAAAGACGGTATCATCATAAGCCTACAGAAATGGCACAAAAGGTACCTACCTACTAGTTATTTAGCCGTGTTTCCCTGTAAATTGCAATACATTCCTAGTTATTTATTTGTATTTTCTATATTCTTGTTATTACCTATACGATTTGAATACATTTGTCACCATCCCAACTCCTCTCCTCCTGCGGATGTCGTAAGAGTCGACTAAGGGATTGAAGTGTCTTTGATAAAATATTGATGGTGGGCAGCAGCATCATCATAGTGGACACATTACTGCGATCGCCAATTCGCTTGCCCAGTGTGGCGATTATGGGCATTTACCTCCTAATGCGTTTATACGCATAGTTGCCTACGTCCAGCAGTGGACTATCATAGTCTGATGATGATGATGATACGATTTGAATATTGGGTATGCATAAATTTATGACCACAGCTGAAATTTTTCACTTTCATATCGTATAATTATCTGCTAGCATACAAGTAAATCGTCGTCTAATAGCCAAAACTGACACTCCTCTTAGCAACCTCGTATGTCAGTATTGAATCAGATCGTAACTGAGATACGAGCTTTATTTCGAGTACGTATTTGTTATTTTAGTTAGTTTTGTTTGTCAACTGGAGTAATATTTGTATGGTTTTACTTCAAAAAGTGATACTTCCTTACTTAGGGAAGTGGAACTGCCGATAAAGGCTAGAACGGAACTCTGGAACTCTTTGGTGTTTTGTATGTATGTAACTGGTTATGCATTTTAAGCAATGAAGATGGTCGTATAAATTATTGTAAAATACCAGTTCTGATGGAGTATTTCCTTAGGAACTGAGGGAACTGGTCAAACCTTAGGATTGTGTATCATTTACAAATCAAGCATTTTCATTAATGCGTTGTAATGTATGTGGAACTGCCGATAAAGACCAGAACGGAACTCCTTAACGACACGTGTTTCACTTTTGGTAGATATTTCTGATTGATTGCGTAAGTTATGGAGCGATGGCTGTCATGCAAGTTTTTGATAAAGATCAGTTTAGATGGTAGGTCAAGTTAAGGAATTAAGGGAACTGATTAATGTAGAGTATATAAGCTACTCTGTAAAAGAGGTTTCATACGTCCGTCTGTCTGTCCGCAACATAGCCCAGTGGCCATTAATATTAGAAATCTGCAATTTGGTACAGATATACATATTAATCATGCCGACAAAGTGGTAGAAAAAATTAGAAAAAAAAATTTTTTTTGTACCTCCCCAACTCGTGAAGTGTGAATGATTTTTTTATTTGCTGTAATCCTATAGTGTGAAATATCGTTGAATAGGTCTTTGAAAAAGTAATAAGGGTCTTCAACCAAAATATTTTTCTAAAGTCAATCTTTTCGGAGATATCCGAAGAACTACGGAAACCAAGCATGGCCCGACATGCTATTGTCTGGTGTTTTATTACCTCAGAAGCGGCTAATGCTATTGATATGATGACGTCTTTTTAAATAAGTAAGCTACTCTTTAAAAGAGGTTTCATACTATTCTAACTTCTTAGGGTTCCGTAGTAAACTAGAAACCCTTATAGTTGCGCTCTGTCCGTCTGTCCATCTGTCTGTCCGCAGCATAGCTCAGTGGCCATTAATATTAGAAATCTGCAATTTGGTACAGATATACATATTAATCATGCCGTGGCAGTGGTAGAACAAATTAGAAAAAACATTTTTTATGGGGTATCTCCCCAACTGGTGAAGTGTGAATGATTTTTTTATTTGCTGTAATCCTATAGTGTGAAATATCGTTGAATAGGTCTTTGAAAAAGTAATAAGGGTCTTCAACCAAAATATTTTTCTAAAGTCAATCTTTTCGGAGATATCCGAAGAACTACGGAACCCAAGCATGGCCCGACATGCTATTGGCTGGTGTTTTATTACCTCAGGGGCTGCTAATGCTATTGATATGATGACGTCTTTTTAAATAAATAAACTACTCTATAAAAGAGGTTTCATACTATTCTAACTTCTTAGGGTTCCGTAGTAAACTAGGAACCCTTATAGTTTCGCTCTGTCCGTCTGTCCGTCTGTCTGTCCGCAGCATATCTCAGTGGCCATTTATATTAGAAATCTGCAATTTCGTACAGATATACAAATTAATCATGCCGTGGCAGTGGTAGAAAAAATTAGAAAAAACATTTTTTATGGGGTACCTCCCCAACTGGTGAAGTGTGAATGATTTTTTATTTGCTGTAGTCCTAGTATGGAATATCGTTGAATAGATCTTTGAAAAAAATAAGGGTCTTCAAACAAAGTTTTTTCTAAAGCCAATATTTTCAGAGACATCCGCAAAACTACGGAACCCTAGCATGGCCCGATATGCTTTTGGCCGGTTTTTTATTACCTCCGGGGCTGCTAATATACCTACAGGTTGATATAAAGTGAAAAAAAGGAATTTCCTTGTAGCGGCTACGTCACTGGTTTCTAATACCCTAAGGGCCCGGCCACATGACCACGGTGCGGCGTCGTAAACATAAAACGGCGCCGCATCGGGGTATTGCACGTTATCGCACCGTGCGAAAATACGACGTGGCGTCGTACTGTTTAACGGTGCTGCACCGGGCAAACACACGTTGTCGCGCCGCGCGCCGGCGCCTGCACATTAACGTTGCGGTACCGTGTTCATCAGTAGATGCATCTAAGTTTTGTCTTTTCTTTGCTCGTGTTATTTTCAAACCCTGGAAAAATGACTTGGCGGACCTCCTTCCACGCTCTAGTATTTAAAAACGTATCTTTGTAATCGTCAATTGTTTTGTCGCAGAGGACTGAACGTTCTTCTACCAAAGAAATCAACTTATCGGCATCTATATCCTCAACCATCTTTGAAAAAAGTGTAATTACTAGTGATCGTTATCAACGTGCACTTTCCGTGGCAATGACTACGGTTGACAGAAAAAGTAACAAATATGAAAATGCTATTTTGTTCTATTACTTGTACCCTAAAAAAAAAGTACCTACCTACTCTTGTTAGGGCACATACAAACTTTATCCTACTTTATTAAATAAAAATTGTAATGTCATTAATTTATGACCAGAGATCGAATTTCGATCGAATTTAATTAAAATGAATATTCTAGTAACTATTTCAAGTGGAGTAAGATTAGTGTTATACAGGGTGGGAATGAGTATTCGGACAGACTTTACCAATACATTTTTGATTTCAAAAGAAGTAAAAAATATTATGAGACATATGTCATTTTCGGACAAAAAAGTTCGTTTTTTTAATTATTATTTGTGATTTTTTGATTTTTTTTGTACCAATTTAATAATAAATTGTAAGGAAAGAATTTTGATTTCAGTGTAGGTAATTATTTATTATAATTAAAATGACTATAATTTATGACATTTTAATAATCTATAAAATACCTGTGTATTTGATTTTTGTGTCAACCATATTTTGCCACCAATACCGCAGTTGCGGCACGTTGATAACGATCACTGGTGTTTACTAACTGAGTAAACTGAGAACGAAACTTAGTGCTAAAAGGATTGTGACGTTCCTTTCAGAAATTATAGTCATTTTAATTATAATAAATAATAATTACCTACACCGATTTTAATCACTTATTCAAATTACACTGATTGGTTGTCAAACGTTCACGTCAAATTGAAAAATCCATTATACGGGGTATCCAGTAACCCGACAAACTTGAAAGGTGTATTCCTGACCAAATTTTGAGACTATAATGTCATATGAACTTTTCTGGAGTCAGCTTAATTTAAGAGATAATGACAGTCATGTTAAAAAAAAAAATTCCTAATAAGTCACTGATAAATGCCTGCACGATTAAAATTCTTACGCTAATAGTTCTTATCTTGACATACTTACTGACGAAAGTTAGAGAAAATGACAAAAAGTGTCAGAAAATTTTAACCTAAGAAAAAAAATTATATATATAAAATAAATTCTTACCTTACAATTTATTATTAATCATGTATAAAAAAAAATAAAAAAAAACACAAAAAAAAATTAAAATATCAAACTTTTTTGTCCGAAAATGACATAATATACACGGTGCCTCGCGAGGAAACCACATAATTTTAACTATGCATTCTAGACATCAAAATAAACAAAAAATATTATGAGACCAAATGTCAAATTCCACAAAAAAAAAAAACTGTTTATCATATCAACAATTTGTTAAAACTCATTTTTTAAATGTTTTTCTTTAAGGACAGGTTTTTTCGTCAAGTCTATTCTTATTTTTTGATTGTCAGGCAAAAGGTGTGGTAATATTAGAACACATTGTGGCAGCATTGTAATCAAAAAGAAGTTTTATGACGAGTTACGTCGAAAAACTTTTTCCGAAAAAAGGTTAATTATCTTTGGACCAAGCCGAATCCAGGAAATTTTATATAACATTAAATACTCTAAATATGCTCAGGAATTCAGCATTAAAATCATGTGGTTTCCTCGCGAGGCACCGTGTATGTCTCATAACATTTTTGACTTCTTTTGACTTCAAAAATGCATTGGTAAAGTCTGTCCGTATACTCATTTCCACCCTGTACTCCACTTGAAATAGTTACTAGAATATTCATTTTGAATAAAATAAAGACTTTGCAAAATGTCATTTATAGTACTGTTATGTGTCATAAGTTAATGACATTATTTTTTTTCTTTAATAAAGTAGGATAAAGTTTGTATGTGTCCTAAGGAGAGTACTATTTTTTTTGAGGGTACGAGTTATAGAACAAAATAGCATTTCATATTTGTTACTTTTTCTGTCAATCATAGCCATTGCCACGGAAAGTGCACGTTGATAACGATCACTAATAATTACACTTTTTTCAAAGATGGTTGAGAGTATATAGATGCCGATTTGTTGATTTCTTTGGTAGAAGTACGTTCAGTCCTCTGGGACAAAACAATTGACGATTACAAAGATACATTTTGAAAAACTAGTGCGTGGAAGGACGTCTGCCAAGTCATTTTCCACGGTTTGAAAACAACACATGCAAAGAAAAGACAAAACTTGGATGCATCTACTCAACACGGCACCGCAATGTTAATCTGCAGGTGCCGGCGCGCGGCGCGACAACGTGTATTTGCCCGGTGCAGCACCGTTAAACTGCACGACGCCGCGTCGTATTTTCGCACGGTGCGATAACGTGCAATACCCCGACGCCGCACCGTTTTACGTTTACGACACCGCACCGTGGTCATGTGGCCGGGCCCTAACTGATATGTACTTTTTGGCTTTGTGCAATGGCTATGACACTCTGAATAACATGCATTTCTGTGAATATTAAGTTCTAAAGATGTGATCCACACAGGATTGATAAGATACCTCAAATATATAAATATGCAAGCATATTTATATCTTTTTTATTAATCCATGATTAATTTTTAATCAAAAAGTAAAAAGTAAGACTACTGATAAAGACTACGAAGCTTATTAGCGGCACCTATTTACGATTGGCCATTTGTGCAATTTGTTATAAATGTTATGAATAACCCTCTGCCGCTGATGTGACGTCTAGTAGATACCAGTGCATTGCAATGTCGCCGTTACAATGTGGATAACAAGATTTAATCATATCACGTCACCAGACCAGTGGCAGTCGTCGTCGTCAGTGGCAGAAGGGTAACGAAGGCTGTCATGAACTGCTCCTTGGTGAACCGAGGGAATTACTGTTACAGAAACAGGATCGATTTTTTTTTCAAGCCTGTAGGAGTGTCCCTCTGCTGGGCAAAGGCCTCTCCCTCAGATCTCCACAGCTCCCGGTTCGGTGCCAACTCTGGCCAATTGTTGGCGAAGGCGTCCAGGTCGTCCCGCTATCTCCGCCTGGGCCTGCCTCGTCCCCACCTAGTTTGCGGCATCCACTTGCTGGCTGTAATAGCCACCTTTCTGGATGCATGCGGTAGACGGTAGACGTGGCCGGCCCAATCCCACTTTAGCCTGGCAGACTTTCATTTGGACTTATGACTTTAGGTGAGTGACCATGTTTGGGTATTGTAGGTTAGGACGGGCAGGTTACACATGTCGACTAATTTGCGCTTCAGTGACATTGGAAGGTCGCCCTTCATTAGCTCTTTCATGGACCAGTAGCTCTTCCCGGCATTTTGAATACGGCGTTCAACTTCCTTGTCCTGCCTGTTGCTGAAAGAGACTAGCTGGCCCAAGTAGATATACTCATCGACATAATGTATCGTCTGCCCGTCTACCTCGACCCTACATTATAACGTTACGTTACGTTACGTTACGAAATATTTTTTGCAAAGTAATAGTCAACATGTTTAACGTTCATAATATGAACGTTAAACATGTTTACTACGTTATATTATAACGTTTGAGTACCTATCTAAATATGATCACCATTAAACTTCTTTACTTTCCCTGTACACTTTAGTCCGAGTCCGGAGTCCCACGATAAGCTCAAGTAAGGACTGTGATGTGGGTACAGTGGGTACCAAGCGACAATTTAGACAAGCACGGTGTTTCATACTGAGCAACTATTATTATGGGACCAACACCATTAAAATTGCGAAAAAAATCACATTCCCATACAAAATGTGAAAGATCACGGGACCAATATTTTTTTCGCGATTTTATGGTTAGTCTCATACAAAAAGTTCCTTTTTTGACTCAAATATGTAAACGGTATATGCGAGGTTATTACTATTAGTGACTCTGGAATCACTATGTATACAAGGTGTCCCAAGGT
>JALPQI010004133.1:0-77249 GCA_025490895.1 Thaumatotibia leucotreta | reverse complement strand
GCTACATAACAGTAGAATCTTAAAAAATACCTCAGGTTATTCTGTTACATTTCTATGTTGTATCACTTGTACCTAATTATTTAAAACTCCACTTTTACCAGTTTTAAATAACAAATGGCGAACATATTCACCAAATTTTATTTCAGTGTATGCTACAAATTTAGAGAAACGACGGCTAGGAGATGGTTTTGGTTTATTTCACAGCATCTATAGAACGCTACTGTTTAGAAATGTAGACGAAGGAAAAGATAATAAAAATAAACTAAACTAATATGTTCAATGTAAAAACAAAAAAAAAAACAATTTCTCATACAACTGAAACTGCACATTTTATTTTATATATTGCAAATGCTATCACGATGATTTGCACATTTTTACTAAAAATGTGGTATTATTTGATTGTATGAGCTGTCGCCATTGTAATTCCTACTAGCACAGCATAGGTACTACATTTAAATAATGAACGGACGGACATACGTGCTAGGATGCCCGAGTACATGGCAGAGCAAAAGGTGGCATTATACCATCCCCATATAAAATTGCCCCAAAACAAATAAATTTAAAATAAAATGTAGTGAGACTATTTCTTGTGAAATGTGATTCCATCTTTTTTATGGTGCTTGTGTCAGCGTCTTCTGTGCATTTGACGGCGTAACGGGTCATATTTACTTAGTTTTGAGATTATTTCGCCAGCTGTCAGTAAGACCGCGCGACGTGTCAGCCATTTGTATACTAAGGCTCTGTGTCATATAGATCGATGCCCATGTATCCGGTTTCGAGCGCGTCACTTTTCGGAGCTAGTTCGCCTTCTATGTTTTTTCCGTTCGCTGCTTTCTACCTACATTATTATAGTAAAAATAAACATTCAATTTATATTTCTCGAACTACAATATATATACATACATACACGTACTATTCACTACCAGCAAAAATAATCCGATGGTGATCTCGATATCTGTTTGAAATAAAATAAAAAGAAATCACATTTTCAATTAGTTGCAATGAGTTCTAAGATTTTTCATGATTGATTTTTATGGATATGAGATTACCATGGCTTGAAAATATACTGGGCTGTAAATCATACATTCCCAATTTCAAAGTTATGACTTATAAGTAACCAATTCAAACTATATACAAGTCATAAACGGATTGATAACCTTACTTAACGTACTCCTAAGTACAAACAACAAATATATAGACGAACTATGTTAAACAAATCACAAAAATATATAATTTAATAACAGATTAAGGTACCTTTTCAGTCATTTACAAATGCATCTACTATTTACAAAGTCAGAATATCCGTTACTTAGGAAATTAGACATGTTACTAAACCAATTAACAAATATTTTTGTACATTTTGAAGAAACTCAGAAAAACGATGATTAAATTTGTATAATTAATCTCTATTACTCGGTGGAAAAAAAAATAAGCAGGCAAACCGTGCATAATGTGGTTCAGAAGACTATATTAAACTAAAAAGTGATATAAACGAATTTTGATCGATATTTATATACATATAATCTATGATTCTTTATCCAGATCTAAACATTAATTTTAAAGTGTATATTTACCAAATTATGACTAAATTTACACCTGTGTCGTATACATACAACGAAACTAAAATTACAATTTAGAAGTGGCGCTCTCTTTCAGAACCAATGAAAGAGTATCGTATTAGGGCACTAAGTTATTCTGTTTTCTACAGATTTTTACATAGTATCTGGAACCTATATAAGTAAGGTTTATTAAATAGGGCACAGAAAGGCACATCTCGCATTTCATCTATAGTCTGTATACTAATCACTGGGAGGTTCAAATTTGTTATTTGTTCTATCCAACTTGTTGTAGAAATAAAATGTACCTTTATTAAAACTAAAATTCTCATATTCAATTACGGTTTAACTACCTACATACATACAGGATGATATTTGGTTCATGGAGCAGGAGTGCCTAGCAACCAAATCAAACTGGAAAAAATATCCTTATTATGACTTAATCAATGAACCAAATTAACCCACTTGCACCATGCCCCGAAAGTCACCCTGTTTTATTCAAAACTATTATGCATAGGTACATGTACCAATAAACCTACAAATCTATTTAGTTGGCTAGTTATACAAGGTGGCCAAAAAATAAGTGCATTCCTGTTGCCTGAGAGGTTTTGGGACTCTAGACTAAATCTTCTAGGTGGTTCTTAGATGTTTCAGGAGGGTCGATTTTTTTTGCGTAGGTACCTATAAGGTGCTACTATAACTACTTAGAAGTACTACTTCTGAAACTTGAACTTATTTAGGGGAAAAATATCCCCTAGGGGCTTATTCTACTTCCCAAAATCTCTCTGGCAGCGGAAATGCGCTAATTTGTTGGCCATCTAATATATTACTAATATAGAATTCGAAAAAGGCACTCACATTTCCTGTAGAGAACGACGTAAGTTCGACACATCTTTTTAAATTTATAAAGGTCACGTTAAATACGATGAGTCATACAAATAATAGGTACATTTAACGAACATGTAGAAACTGAACTAATTACGCTGGTATTTTTTAATGCATTGACATATACACCGTGATCATGAGCCATTCAAGGTGAGGTCATATTTCTGGCCATGTTTATAAACTAAGATCTCATAATAAAATTATGAACTCTTCTACATTCGGCCGAGTTTTTGAGATAATGACTTTTCTTGTGAAAATTACATTTTACGAGTACTCAACGAACAATGTAATTTCGTTGCAACAATGTAATGTCATCATGCGGACCAGTCTAGACATGCTAAAAGCAACTAACAGTAATCAAATTTTAAAAGAATAATAGCAAAAGGTTATTTCCCACAGTAAAAAATATATTACTAAACTTGTATCTTTTGAATTATTATAGCCGCTTTAATTTAGACACTAATTATTAATAAGCACAAAACAATGTTTACATATATTATTTTAAGTTTTTTTATTGATATTATAACATAATTTGCTCATTTTAGGCTAAGGAATATATGGCTCAAGTTTGTCGGGATACTCGTTCCCACTGTGTATATCAATTGGAATTTGCATATAGCGATAATAAGTTTCTTGTTGTGATTGGTCACAAATATCATAATTTAAGAGAATTTCATATTTTGCATCTCTTTTTTTATAAAAAAAAAACGGTAAATCCGCAACGCAGGCTTCGTCAGGCGGATACAGGTACACATTTTTGCATTTTATTTACAATTCAAATCAAATACAAGTACAATCGGCGAAAGATCCATGATTTTTGAGCATAATCGTACCTAAATATTGATCTTGCCTCTACAGTGTCCAAGCACGGTAAATTCGTCCCCCCCCTGCGTCCTCTACAAGTGATGACGCTATTTTTATGTCAGGAATTAGTATGTCTAGATATCTAAATAGCAATACCGATTTGAAAAACCTTTCGCCTGTTTTCTCTGTAAGGCTTCATTTGGGGTCGTTTTACAAAAATCCTAATGGTTAACTGTTAAAACCTGCCTTGGAAACCATTTATTAATTTGAATGTTTTTTAAACATTTGAAGGCAATTGTCATTGAGTGATCAATCCGTATCAAATTGTGCCATGGACACTATCGACAGATACAGCCGTAAGTTTCCCTAATGTAACTGTAATGGATTCGCGTCTGGACTGGATAATGGATGGATAATTGGACGCGAACTTCTTAAAAGTTTTGCTTCCAATAATGTGGTCCCCGTGGCATCACTTCTGTGCACAACAATACTCTTTTGGTGGTATTTTACAGAAAAATAAAAGCTTTAGGCACTACATGATTAGGAGCTCCTCCCATCGATTACGTATACTTTTCCTCCACAAGCATATCTTTGTCAGCGGCGCAGATGCAGCTGGCCGATGCAAAAGGACGTTAGATATGTTATTTTTCTCAAACATGCAATGGAATATTGATGTTAGTATGCGAAGTATGACGTTTCATGTGAGGCTAAGAGCAAAGATTATTAATGGAATTTTATACATCCCTTGTAGGCCTAGGCCGGCAAAGTTTTCTTTTTTAATTTCCATTCCACATAAATTGTGGCACAGGCAACATCTCATTGGGCCAATTAAAAACTATAAGAGCCCATACACATGAGCTACAATACAACCCATATTGTTTTTTTTCTTTTGTCATGGCTAGTTGCTGTATATCCCCAAAGGAAAACGAAAATTTGACTATTTTTGAGCTACGATGCACGGTTTAGTAAATACAGCTCTTTGAAAAAATGATTTGCCAATATTTTTTGATTACATGTTTGAGAAAAGTACTATGCACACCTCGGCGGGTATGGGATTGCCCGCCTCAGACCTATCCATGTCTTCGGCCGGCAACTACTTTCGTCCCGGCCTCTGTTCCTTACTATATGAACATAAGCTCGTCCCTCAAGTAGTTCTCATTGGCCCGCACGTATTCGAGCAGGTCTTGCACGGCGGCGGCGAGGCGGCGCAGGCGCGGCTGGTCGGCGCGCATGCGCAGGTCGGCCAGTAGGCGCGCCGCGTGCGCCGGCAGCTCGTAGCGCCGGTAGGGCGCCACTTGCGGCATTAGCTCCTGCTCGAGCTCCGATACGCTGGAATATGAGGTTTGCGATGAGTTTATATTTTAACCCACTTCAAAAAAAGGAGGAGATTACCAATTCGTTTGTTTTTTTTTATGTTTGTTACCTAGGAATTTCGACTGGGTGAACACTGAACAGATTTTGATGATTCTTTTTTTATTAAAAGCGCTGATGCTCACCGATTGGTCCCATTTTAATTTGGTTCAGTTCTGACAATGGTATACACGAGAAAATCATATAAGTCATAAATATGCATTTAGCATGTGCACGACAATTGGACGAATAACTCAATATCACGCCAACCGATTTCGATAATAATTTTTTTGACGGACATCAAAACAAACTTGAGATGGTCCCGTTGGCACCAAGTCAAGGTCTGATGATGGGGTCTAGGAGAAACTGGTTAAAGTCGGGTTCTTTTTTTAATTTTTAATTTTGTGATTCATCATATCAGCCGAAAGACGTCCACTGCTGAACATAGGCCTCCCCCAAAAATTGCCACAATGACCGGTCCTGCGCCACCCGCATCCAGCGGACTCCTGCGACCTTCACCAGGTCATCAGTCACCTTGTGAGGGGCCTACCCACGCTACGCCTTCCGGTACGTGGCCGCCACTCAAGAACCTTCCCGCCCCAACGGCCATCGGTTCTACGCGCAATGTGCCCCGCCCACTGCCACTTCAGTATAGCGATTCGGAGAGCTATTTCGGTTAGTTTTGGTTCTGATTTGGTGATTACTTTATCAAAATTTATACAGAAGTGGATCGTAGTCTTGAGCCATTTACCGTTGCATATCATCAGCCTATCTCAGTCCACTGCTGGACAATAGGCCTTTCCTATTAACTATGCGTATGGACGCGGTGGAGGCAAATGCCCATATTCACCACGCTGGACAGTCCCACTATGATGACGCTGCTGCCCATCATCAATTTTCTGGACAGTGACAATTTAATCCCTTAGTCACCTCTTACGATACCCACGGGACGAGTTGGAGTGGTGACAAATGTATCTTACGGTCGGCACCACGCGACTTACTTTTATTATTTGGGTGAATCAACTTTTTTCTGTCTGTTATTGCCATGGTTACGGTCGCCTGAATAACGCTGGTTTTATGCAAAATTATGCCACTTAAAATATGCAAACACGTACTGCATGTCTGTAGGCGGCCCATTAAGAAAAGGGCTTATTAACAACAGAAAAATGTATGTTTGCATAGTTTAAGTAGCATAATTTTGCATAAAACCAGCGTGACTTAGGCGACCGTAACCATGGTAATAACAGACAGAAAAGGTTGATTCACCCATTTTCCATTGCTGTGTCCGTAATCTATTATAATTAAGTAAATGTCGAACGACGTTGTTGCTATAGTTAGGTACATTATCCGATAATTCCGACATGTATTTTACGGAGAATTTCCCTGTTCGTGATGGTACAGACAGTTTAACCTCACTGCATAGTGATAAGGTGAAATACAGGACCCCTGGGACGGTCAATTCATAAAGTGCGGACCGCTATATTTGGGCCATAAATATGCGAACTGGAGCTTTACCAATTACTGTCCGTGGGTTGTTTATAATTTTAAGTCATCCCTGATTTTGAGAATTGATTTAGACCATTTTAGAGTAGTTTTGTGAAAATATATCGTTTTATTAACTTTTTTTGCCTCACAGGTGTGATGAAAAACATTGTGTGTGCCACGGGCGGTACGAGAATTATGAACTCGTGTGAAGTAAAGCCAGCGCCTTCGGCTTGGGCTTTACTTTCACACTCGTTCACAATTTCTTATTTACCGCCCTTAATACACAATGTACTATTAAGTCTTGCTTTGACCAGGAAGTGAGATTTTGTCGCCGATAAGCGGTAGACCCTACTTACAGCCAAGGGATGTCTCCCTTAATAGTATAGAATAGAAAAATAATGTAGACATGTTCTTCCCGTATATCTTTCAATCCACATGTTCATTGCTTGTTATGTTATATTATAAACTATGATCTATTACATTTGCGTATTTACTTACATATATTAGCAGCAAATTATCTATCATATTTTTGGGTATTTCTTATAAACTTTTAAGCCATTTCAATTAAATTTACAATGTCACATATGAAAATGATTATAACTTATGAAAATGACAACTTGATCTACTTTAAATAATTTGTTTGCCCGAGTTACCAGCGGGTATGGAATTGTAAAGTAATGATTCCATTTAATTTTCAAACCAGAGGCAAATTAAGGACAAAAGAGAACATCCACCTTTCATAGTTTTATTATTAGTAATTCACTTGTAATGTTTTCAAACGAGAAATTCGATATTTATAACAAACATTCATTTGGTGAATCCACTCTATATTATACTACCTAAGCAAATAGAACTATAAGTGGGAAATAATTCTTATACTCACGTAGCGATGTAATAGCGGGCATACTCCTGCTGCATGGGAGCCATATCCCGAACTAAGCGCAATGCAAACTGCAGCAGAACATCTCCGTAGTGAGGTTTTTTATATTGCACCCTCGCTCCCAACAGTGGTTGTTGCACTGGAAATAAGAACAGTTTATTTAGTTCACACAAAATATAGTTAGCTAGCGTTGTTAACTCCATACACTACAGGCTATACTCACTCTGCAAGTTGTCGGTGGATATCTGCGCCGCGTACAGGGCCGCGGCGGCCGGGGTCTGCACTAGCATGACGCACACGTCGGGGTCGCTAGCGTTGTTCCCTCCATACACTACACTACTGACACTACAGGCTATACTCACTCTGCAAGATGTCGGTGGATATCTGCGCCGCGTACAGGGCCGCGGCGGCCGGGGTCTGCACTAGCATGACGCACACGTCGGGGTCGCTAGCGTTGTTCCCTCCATACGCTACACTAGTGACACTACAGGCTATACTCACTCTGCAAGTTGTCGGTGGATATCTGCGCCGCGTACAGGGCCGCGGCGGCCGGGGTCTGCACTAGCATGACGCACACGTCGGGGTCGCTAGCGTTGTTCCCTCCATACACTACACTAGTGACACTACAGGCTATACTCACTCTGCAAGTTGTCGGTGGATATCTGCGCCGCGTACAGGGCCGCGGCGGCCGGGGTCTGCACTAGCATGACGCACACGTCGGGGTCGCTAGCGTTGTTCCCTCCATACACTACACTAGTGACACTACAGGCTATACTCACTCTGCAAGTTGTCGGTGGATATCTGCGCCGCGTACAGGGCCGCGGCGGCCGGGGTCTGCACTAGCATGACGCACACGTCGGGGTCGCTAGCGTTGTTCCCTCCATACACTACACTACTGACACTACAGGCTATACTCACCATAGATATATGAAAGAGAGAGATTTGTAACGAAGCGAAATTGTAATGAGTCTGGGTGTCTCCGAGGTCGGGCCTTTGCCACGCTGTGATTGGCTAAAGCGCTACCATATGATGCGGCACTAGAGAGGAGGCTACGTCGATAAATTATTATCCATAGATATTTGATAAGGAATATTAAGAAAAACATTAAAATCGACCTATCATTTAATAAGAAATAAATACAGATTAAAATATCGCATTGGACGATGTATCTAATCTTTATAAACATTATGTTATCCGTCGCGCCCTTGTTAGTGTGAAAATACCGGCCATCCTAGAGCCCAACGGTCTGGCCAGGGACGACGGCAAGAGGCCTGACGGAATGACGCTGGTGCCCTGGAGCATGGGCCGGCCGCTAGTTTGGGACGCCACCTGCGTTGACACTCTGGCGCCGTCCCATGTTTCGGTCACCGACGTTGCTGCTGGCGCCGCGGCATCATTAGCCGAAAGTCTCAAGCGCCGCAAATATGCTGCTTTAGGAACCAGCTACATAGCGGCTCGCCTAAGAGAGGCCTCAGGCGACCAGAGGGCTGGCCAGTACCTTGCACAGCGTTTAAGTATAGCTATACAACGGGGGAATGCGGCCAGCCTTCTGGGTACCTTGCCCACTGACGGCGATTTAGGCCATTTTTTTTATTTATAGGTAGTTAAGTCCTTATATTGTTTGTTTTCATTTTATGTCGTTTAGTAATAAATTAGAAAAATTTTTTCTTACTTTCGTGTCGGATCTGGTTTGTAAATAATAAACTACAGAATGTCAATTATAAACATATATTTGAATATGAACAAAGCAATTTATTAACGACATTATCTTAATCGTGGCTGGGAATCACATGAAAAATAATTATTTAGACGGTTGTACCCTTAATAAATATAATGTTATCAGCCGTTTCCGCGATGGTCACATATTTAAATAAAACATTTTCAACCTTTGACAACGGTTATTGTAAAAGGCTCAAAATAATATAATACGCGATATAATCTATATATATTGTTTTACCTTTATGAAGATAAGATATTAATACAAAGGTCAAAATATGAAAGAAAAATTTAATATAATCAAATACATCAACAATTTATCGACCGTATTTGTCATCGGCACGGTCAGTCGTACCTCTAGTTCGCGGCCTGCTCGCAGCGGCCGTACCAAGAAATGACAGGACGGTTGTGAATATCGCTAGCAATTGGGTACATTGCACGGTCACTTACCAAATTGCAACTTGCTTGCTATTCTAAGCCGTCAATGTAAAACGCACATACAATTTGTCACTGAATACTTCAACCAATTGGTACGCCCAAGTAAAATCATTATGACATTTATGTCAGCGGTTTGTTGTTATATATTATTTGTAAAAATACGTGGTTTTGTCAACTAATAACTAACAAAATCAATACTTTCATGTCGTACGTGACTCAATAGTCCTTGAAATGTTTATTTACACTCCTATTTTTACAAGAAATAACGGCACAATTCGGCATTTTGCGGATATGTCCGAGCTCATCCTGCAGTCGCGGGTAAGTTGCGACTGGCTCATAGGGCGCGCATCTGTCACACTATAAAGGCCTATCGGCCATAACGCTGCGACATGTTTCATGCCACCGTTAGCTATCTATACTGATCTGTGATACTCACTCTGCAAGTTGTCGGTGGATATCTGCGCCGCGTACAGGGCCGCGGCGGCCGGGGTCTGCACTAGCATGACGCACACGTCGGGGTCGCTAGCGTTGTTCCCTCCATACACTACACTACTGACACTACAGGCTATACTCACTCTGCAAGTTGTCGGTGGATATCTGCGCCGCGTACAGGGCCGCGGCGGCCGGGGTCTGCACTAGCACAACGCGAACGTCGGGCCGCGCTAGCACGCCGCAGAGCCACTCCTCCGGCGCTTGTGCGTATTGCGCCATACATTCGGCGCTGAATAAGTCGTATACCTGTAATTTACATACAAAAAAATTAAGGCAAATTGTGTTATTTTTCTCAAACTTGCTACGGAATGTTGATGTTACTTACTTTAAATTAAACCCGGAAATACTATGTATCCGATGGTATATGCTAAGATGACATGTAAAGAGATTCATGTATTTATTTCACACCTAGGACTGCAAACAAACTGTCTTTTGTTTTGAAACGTCAAATTGTGACACTATGTTTTGACATTCAGCCACAGAAAAAAATAACCTAAGAACTAATGTCTATACCACCAGGTAAAAGGATACCTCAAACAGATTAAAAAAAAAAGTTAGGCGCGAATGTTTTTTTTTTAATGTTGTACGATACTGTACTATTGGTTTAATTACAAATCAAATAGTATGGTTTCAGTTCGTTTTATTTCATGGCAAGTTTGAGAAAAGCACTATACAAATCTCGGCGAGAAACAGGGTTACAGGCCGCGTATTCCTATCTGGCCTCAGTTCCTTCGGCCAGATATATCTACTTGGCCTGTAACCCTTCGTTTCCCGTCCTCTATAGTAATGTACTATTGTTTCAACTATAAGAGAAAGATTGATTTTATTTACAAGCAAATAATGAAGTAGTGTTTAATATAAAATAAAAAACCGGTAAAATGCTAGTCCTTTTGACTCACCTCGGTGTGTGAGTCAAAAGGACTAGCATTTGTTCAAACTTTAATAAATAATCTTCTTCAAGATCCCATCATCAGACTCCAACTTGGTGCCAACGGGACCATCTTGGGGTTATACACGTTCGATCTCAATAAAAAAAATTAAATCGGTTTACGATTCTTGGAGATATCGGGTAACATACATACAACAACAAAAAAATCAGTCGAATTGAGATCATCCACCTTTTTTTGAAGGCGGTTAAAAATTAAACGTAAGTTTACTCGATTCAGACCAGCTTGTCGTTAAAATATAATCGTGAAAGTTTAAATTAATATATGTATATATTTAAATAGTCATTTAGTAGTTTTACCCGGCCCGGTGCTTCTTCTTCCAGCATCTCTTTGAGCACGCCAATGGCTTCCATGGCTGGCTCGCAGTCCCTCGCGTACAACAGAAGTATATGACCAGGATCTACCACTGGCGTGTGCTCAGACGTGTACGTTGCGTATCTGTTAAAGCATGTATGTTAGAGGTAAATCAAGCGCATTTAAAAATTATGTAATGTCATACATTAAAATGGGTACTTAAAACTATTCTTAACCCTATCCTAAATTTAAGTAGCACCCCTTAGGTAAGCCCGCTTCACACCTCCCCCGACACAAAGGTGCCCATTACGCTAGCCGCGTTTCCACGTTGAACCGCAATGGACAACCTCTGCAGAAGGAAAGACCCGGAGGGAGGATCGTGACCACTTTCCATTTCATTTTAATCTGTGAATATTTACAGATAACAAGTTCAGATTATATTTGTGATGCGTCGCACAATCGGCTAGCCGATTAGGTTAACTGCGCCATTAACTGCCATGGTAGGTAACTCTCCCTGTTATGGTATACTCAATACCCAATACTCAATCTTTATTGCACTTATAATGTGGTTTACAAGGTGTTACACAGTAAGTTACAGACAACAAGTCAAGTAAGTCTTGCATAGGTAACATCAAACGTCAACAAGAAAAGTTATTGCAAGACGAGCGACCATCCCTGCGACTCAAACAGCCACACAAATAAAATTCAAACTCAAAGACGTCATTGAATCCACCCAATCACAATTCACTTAGCACTTGCTTCACCTCCGCAACCCTAGGATTTTGGTTAGGTTTAGATGAAAAATTAAAAGCGACGTCTTTAAATTTTTTGTAAGCAAAGTTTTCAAACTAACCATAATTATTTTAACTATCAACAAGTACCTAGTTACGTTTACGTGGTGTGCTAGTTGTAAAAGTTGAGTGGCGTAAGAACTACTAATAATATCTACAATTGCTTACGTACCGAGAAGCTATCGGCTTTTTACACTGCACGTCCGCTGACTAATGAAGTAATGAATAACGTCTTGCACTCAATGACCGTAAGGCCTTGATCTTCAATAACAAGGAATGTCAAGCAGCCTACCTGTATCCCAATGGGCGCTTTTGTACCTTAAGTATAAAGGAAATGTAGGTATAATTTGTTTGTCACGGTAAAGGATACGTAATCTATATATCTATACAATTTGTCGCAGTAGTCGACGATCAACTAACGTCTACGGAGCATTCCACGGTCTCGTGGGGGACATTTGTACGATGATTTTAAACTTTGAGTTACTGTAAAACACGCAAAAATGAACATATTTTAAAATATACAGAAAGTGGTGATACAATGGACCTTAACCTACAAGATGATATAATACTTTGAAGAATTAAACCAGTATTATATGAATTCTCGACACCCGATTTAAAGTCGCGTGCGGGACAGCCAATCCACCGCCGTTTGTGACGTGGTTATTAAAATTGATATTTCAGCGAATTGAACACACCGATTATGACCGATTTTTTTATTATAGTTGACGTAATAACACTTAGCATATTTCCGCAAATAAAATGAAAAATATATCTTTTAATTATTTTATATAAAATAAAGATTGCAGAATCTCGTGCGGGACAGGTTAGACTCGTGCGGGACGAGTACGATTGAGGTGAAAAATAAATGGATAAATACAAGTTTTATGTAGTAACTAAGTGTTAATTTCGCAATCTAAGTTATGTTAAATGGAAAATTACTAAAGTTGCAAATTCCTCACAAACTGCATTTTTCTTTGCTTTAACTATATTTGAGTCACACGTGATGATGGCGTGAAATTTTGAAATTCCCTGAATAGGTTTGACTTTGGCCCACAGTTTAATTTCATTTTTTTTGTGTTATTTCTGACTGAGGTATGTAGAAAATCTTAGTTGTTTTAATTACTTGCGATGCAATTTTGATGAAATCTTCAGCAGACTGTATAGCGCGTATGTCCTGAGCTTGACTGAGCATCAAATTGCCCCCTGCTCCATCTACGACACCTTTTCCATGCGTGGTCTTCATCGACACATTCCAAATCACGCCTCATGTCTTCAGCAAGTTTTATATTGTAACGATGACAAAGTCCTTTTATAACGTCCTTTTTAGGCGAAGGCGGTAGACTTCGTACAGATTTTAAGGTAGCCTTTGATGCTGTCTGTGGACATCTGTACGGAGATTGGGTTGGAGGGTTATTTGTCTTAGAAAAGGGCCCTGCTACCGCCATCGAAGCATACCTATGCATGAGTTTCTGAAAATGACTGACTCCTTTTTAACTCTCTTTGTCTTCGTTTTTTATCACGTTCACGTTCTCTTAACTCATTAAGGGTCGGATTCCCGATTTTGTCGTTTTAGACCTATTTTCGAACAAAGAATTTGTTAAGTAAATATAACTCTACAAACATATTTCTTACATAAAGTTATTCAGAAAGAACCCGTGCAGAGGCTCCAATTGATATTATATTTTATATTTACATGGATTTCCTAGAAATCGGCTCTAAATGTACCGAAAAATGAAAAAATTGCATATTTTTCGAACACGACGCAATGCAGATTTTTCTTTTACGGGCATAAAATATTCATGTTAATTTAAAAGCCAGATAACTGAATTAGTGCATCAGGGCATACTCATATTTTTCCTCATAAAGACAACGGAGAAATTTAATCCTTAATTTAGAATTACGTATATTCTCCATACAAATGGAGACACGAGTCAAAATTCTCTTTTGACTCAGATGGCGCGAGCGCCTCCTCGAGGTCGGACGCACGCCAAATCGCTCCCGTTGACAGCTCTTTTTGACATTGAAAATGACATAAAATCATATACATATACGTCAAGGGATGCCAGTACCCAAAGTGTCTTTAAATAAGTAGGGAAAATCAGAATTAAGAAATTCTTTCGAACCCCATCGTTTATTTAAGTTTCTTGTTATTTTTAAGACGGAACACAAGAAAACTACAACAACTGATTCAAAATAAAACTCAATACTACCGAACACGTATAAGTTACATTCGCAAAAACGATTAAAAATGAAAAAAGTTTACGGATACGATTTGGTGTAATGGAGTTTATTTTCTATACTCTGGAAACAAAATACGTCATTTGAAAACACATGCGACGGTGACGGCTCGAAGTCAAAACGATCAGGATGTCAATTTAGCTATAATAATAATAAGAAAGATAGAATATGTTTGTTATATAATTATAATAATAGGTATACTATACATATTCAAGGTGATACGAGTCTTTAATGAATGGTTGATTTGTGGAATAAAATCTGTGCTCATCGCCACCGCGATTTCTACGGCCGTAAGTATGTACCGCATCTTCTCAGTACATTCAATATTGAAAGTAAATTATTTAATTATTTTTTATTTATTCAAATAAGTTATACCTACAGTATAACAGTAAAAACCAAATCCTCGCGAATTAGCCGTATCATGGAAACTGCGGACGGCACGAAACCAAAAATGAGCTGAACTGCACATAAATAAGTTCGGAAACGTAACTTATTGGTTTTTGGTTTGACACTAGAATGATTTATATATTATATTTATATTCTTTTTCCAGAAATGGCACTACGCTTTACTCATACTTAAGTACTGAAGGATTCGCTGAGTGGCACGACAGGACTATCAATACGGACATAAAAACCTACCTACTAGTTATTTGGCCGTGTTTTCCCTGTGAGTTGCAATACATTCCTAGTTATTTATTTGTATTTTCTATATTCTTGTTATTATACGATTTTAGGTATGCATAAATTTATGGCCACAGCTGGATATACTCGTAATTTTTTCACTTTTGTATCGTATATCTGCTAGCCTACAAGTAAATCGTCTTCTGATAGCCAAAATTGTCACTCCTCTTAGCAACCTCGTATGTCAGTATTGGTATCGTATGTTAGCCGTGTGGTGACGGCAATAAGAATACATTTGTCACCACCCCAACTCCTCCTGCGGTTGTCGTAAGAGTCGACTAAGGGATTGAAGTGTCACTGACCATTATTTGATAAAAGATTGATGATGGGCAGCAGCGTCATCATAGTGGACACATTACTGCGATTGCCAATCCGCTTGCCCAGCGTGGCGATTATGGGCATTTACCTCCTAATGCGTTTATACACATATTTAATAGGAGAGGCTTACGTCCAGCAGTGGACTATCATAGGCTGATGATGATGATGTTTTGATCATAGCACGAGCAAATACTCGTACACGTTTATGTGACGTAGGTAACTCCAAAAATGGTAAATTACAAACATTCTTGTAAATTCGACGTTCTATTGCGTATTTTATACATTGGTAAAAATAAATGTAAACAATTAGAGACTCAACTTATTGTTCATTTGAATGACAATGTCAAACTTCGTGTATAAGCTGTTTTTTTTTCTGGTAAGATAAGAGTGCGAAGGTGGGATCCAAATTTATTTTAATTTAGAAATTTGAAACTTTAGATTAATAAGGTATTTTACAAGGGTACAAGAAATGTAATTTAATCATTTCTTAAAGGTTAAAAGGGGATTAGAATGTTTATAGCTATGATAATCCCTATAAAAGTATTTTATAACAAGGGGATGCAAAGTTAGAATTGGAGACATAAAACATTGTAGGAGATTTACTAAGTAAAATACGGAAAATGCAATAATATATCAAGAGTGTAGGGACATATCATGATTGAGAGGGTTAAGTAGGGGTATAGATTTTGTTTAAGGAGACTAAGGTAGACTATAAATTTAGTGTAAATTACTAGGGATAGAAAGATGGCATTTTTACAGAATATATATAATCATTTGTATACAAAATAAGAAACCATTATATAAAATTTAAACCCTAAAGTGGTTAAAAGGTAATTGAAAGTTTGTATGGAAATAGTGTGATTTGAAAGATAGCGACTTGATACGTCGTATTCCAACTGCTGATTAAAAAATAAGATAAATCAATTTCAGATTTTTTTAATATTTATCCCTTAACACTTTCGACGCCGGTGACAGTGTTCACCGTCATACAAGTGTACAAAAAAATGTCTTTAAACCGAAAGGTGCCTGTCGTGTCGCATAACGTCGATTGTCCTAAAAATTTTTGGCCGAGAATGATTGGCATAGTGTTAAATGGCATATTACTCGCTCAGCCTACTTTATTTTGCGCAAACACATTTAAAACACCTACACCATATTTATCCTAATATTGATTACACGAACGTCGAATGGCCGTGTCGTTTGCCGTGTGGTGACGGCAGTAAGAATACATTTGTCACCACCCCAACTCCTCCTGCGGGTGTCGTAAGAGTCGAATAAGGGATTTAATTGTCACTGACCATTCTACAAGATTGATGATGGGCAGCAGCGTCATCATGGTGGACACATTACTGCGATCGCCAATCCACTTGCCCAGCGTGGCGATTATGGGCATTTACCTCCTAATGCGTCTATACGCAAAGTTAATTGGAGAGGCCTACGTCCAGCAGTGGACTAATATAGGCTGATGATGATGATGATGATGATGAACGTCGAATTACCTAAAGCTTAATAATCATAATGTTCATTGTAATTAATATTATTTTTCCTACTGCTCAAACTGTCAATTTTCTTTGCGCCTACAATTGTTATGTCCGAAATTTCATTGAAAAAGCATATTAACAATATGGTGAATGGTTTAAAATAATGTTCAAGTAATAAGCCAGGGTAAAACCGACTTGGAATGGTTAGGTTTCTAGGATATGGCGGAGTGAAAGGCGTAGTCTATAAAATACTTAAGTAAGTTTACCCATCCTCCTTCTTGTAAACCCGAAAAAGGGGCGACGGGAGAGCGAAGCGCCCCACAAGGGGGGCTCGGGGGCGAAGCCCCCTGTATTGGAAAATAATTAATCTGTACCTCCCCTACTCCTAACCTGGATAGGTTCGTTAGGTACCTTTTATCCCATAGATCAGGAATAGAAGTCCCGCGCAGCGGGGCTTCGTCGACCGGTTCCTAGGTCCGTACTGATGACTAAAATTCTTTGGACTACAGGGTTGGGTGGTTTAAGGGAGGGTTAAGTTTAAGGAAAATATTTTTTTAAAGGTAGTTAGTTTTAGTACATTAAGTAGTAGGATCATCACAATTATGCACAATTATTATTCGATACATACACATTAGACACGAAAATCATTAGGACAAACGATATTTAGGAACAACCAAGTTAGGATCAACAATTTTGACAAAACAAAAATATGTGCAACAATGTTTAGGTCATTCATTTTTCGGCGTAAAGTTGGTATGCGACAATTTTTTCGAAATAAAAAAAATATGCCACCCGATATAGACCCAAAATTAATTCCAACCTTTTTAGGGTTCCGTGGTAAACGAGGAACCCTTATAGTTTCGCCATGTCCGTCTATCCGTCTTTCCGTCTGTCTGTCCGTAGCATAGCTCATAGGCCGTTAGTAAAATAAATTTGCAATTTGGTACACGTATACCTACATATCAGTCACACCGAAAGAGGTAGAATAAAATATATTAAAAAATATTTTGCTGTAATCTTATAGTATGGTTGGTATTGTTGAATAGGTCTATAAAAAAATTCGGGTTACAAAAGAGAGTTTTTTGTTAGGGTTCCGTAGCCAAAATGGCAAAACGGAACCTTTATAGATTCGTCATGTCCGTCTGTCACAGCCGATTTACTCAGAAACTATAAATGCTACAGTAATGAAATTTGATAAGAATACGTGTCCGCTTGCCCAGCGTGGTGATTATGGGCATTTACCTCCTAATACGTCTATACGCATAGTTAATAGGAGAGGCCTACGTCCAGCAGTGGACTATCATAGGCTGATGATGATGATGATGATGACGTGTTGTATTAACCGCTACAGAATTATGATACTAAATTGTAAAAAAAAAAATTGGGGTTGGGGCCCTCCATACATGTAACTGAGGGATAGATTTTTTTTTGAATGTATATAAGCGTGTGGGATATCAATAGAAAGGTCTTTGTACCTCATACTTTAATTTAAGCGAACCATTTTCGAGATATCAGCTCTCAAAGTCTGAAAAATGTGCCCCCCCCCTCTATTTCTTAAACTACGTGCATTAAATTCTAAAAACAAATCATGTTATGCATATTATTAATAAATTCTATCAACGATTTTTGGTTTGACTAAATTATCTCTTATAGTTTTTAAGATAGGTTGATTTAACTGTATTTTTTTAACGATAAATTGATAATGATACGGAACCCTTCGCGCGCGAGTCCGACTCGCACTTTGCCGGTTTTTCTTTGTAAGTTAACGTTTTCGGAATTAACCGCTAGACAAAAAAAAATGTTTTCTTGCCCCAGGGTCCGCTGGATGAGGGTGACGCAGGATCGGTCATTGTGGCAATCTTTGGGAGAGGCCTATGTTCAGCAGTGGACGTCTTTCGGCTGATATGATGATGATGATGGATGATGATGGATGATGATGATGACATTACGATACAAGCGTGAAAAAAGTAAAGGTTGGCGATAAAATAAAACACGACCGAACGGAGTGTTTTAAATCGACACGAGATTTTAGGGTTCCGTAGTAAACTAAGAACCCTTATAGTTTCGCTACGTCCGTCTGTCTGTCTGTCTATCTGTCTGTCTGTCTGTCTATCTGTCTGTCTGTCTATCTGTCAGTCTGTCCGCAGCATAACTGAGTGACCGTTAGAATTAGAAATTTGCAACTTGGTAAAGACCGTATTGTTATTTATAAATACAAGTTCAACCTGGTCTAACTCTTGAAATATGTATTATTTTGCATTTCTATGTTCTGAGTGTATGGCGTGTAGATATTTTTGAGTGTTGTGTGATATATGGCTACTTTCCAAATTATTTATTTTAGGGTCTTTATGATGCTTTCAATATTGCCTATCAAACGTATTTCGGACAAACCTATTTAGCTGAATGTAAGACTATTTCAGCGACTGCATGGTACTTTTTTTAGAAACAATAAGGCAAGATGCTGCCCGAGTATATTATCTAAACGGTGTCTTCATGATTCCCCAATCAAGCATACGCAAATTAAATGTGGTGGATTTAATGTTTTACTTAAAATGGGATTTTTACACAACGATTTAGATGACCTTCACTTTCTTATGCGTATGAGAACAGTAAAACAGCTATAAGAATCAGCCACATACAAAAGCCTTAATGAAACACCATGGGCTTGATCCATCGTTGGAACAGGTGGATATAAATGCTCCATGATTGTTATATTGGATGTCAAAGTCAGAATACACGTAAGCTACATACCATTTTCTCTTTAAAGTATCCTTTCACAAATTCAGGACATTTTTTTGTGAAATTTAAGTGCTATGAACATACCTAAATGTTTGACATTACGAAGCACGTGAAAGCGTGTCTTTCATAGTACGATTTTTTATGTATGATGTCATCTTTTTCGCAAACCGTTAATTTTTTTGCAGTATTTGTCCGAAATATTTTTTATTACTCGGGACGATTGGGTTAGTTGTGTCTAATCCAGATGTTTCACGTCGAGTTTCTAGGATGAAATGTATACCTTATTAAAGCAGTAATTAGACACATGTATGTTTTTTAAGTAAAAATGTAATATAAAAAAAATACGGCCAAGTAAAGTTGTATTTATAAATAACGATACAGTCCTTATAGTGTACATATTAATCAGGCCGATAAATTGATAGAATAATACACAAGGTGATCCTATTAACTATGCGTATTGGACATTAGGAGGTAAATGCCCATAATCACCACGCTGGCAAAAGGGTTGGCGATCGCAGTAATTTGTCCACTGTGACGATGCTGTGCTGCTGCTGCTCATTATCAATCTTCTATAAAGAAATAGTTATTTGTTGTACAAGGGTGCAAAGTTGTATTTTACCCGCGAGCATGAAATTGAAACACGAGCAAGCGAAAGGATTCCATAGTTGAACCACGAGCGAAGCGAGTGGTTTTAAAACAGAAACCTGAGCGTAGCAAGTGTTTTAACTTACGAGAAGTAAAATACATTTGCACTCGTGTCTCGTGTATAACACAAAACTTTTTCCCTCACTATAGCGAGGAACAGGAGGAGGTTTCTGATTTGAATGAAAAAAATTGAGGATATATTTCATAGTAGCAGAAGTGCTGAAATAATTTCCAAGTTTTGCCCATTCAAAGTTAAGAGTGGGGTCAAATTCCTGCTTGTACAAAATCAGACCTAACTTTTTTTCTATAAGAGGTAACAAAATAATTATTACTTTGTCATTATATTTTCTAAATGCAGTTAGAAATACGTGGTTAAATTTTTTTGGGTTCATTAACGGGCATGGTGTACCTATACAGTAAATTTCAACTGTCTGGATTTAATTCAATATTATCTCATTGAATTCATAGGCATTTAAAAGATTAAGGTCATATTTATATTTTAATCTGCATAAATATAACAAGAGAAAAAATGCACTAGGTGAGCAGTTTAAAAAAACGTATTTCGGAAAATAGGCAAAATAACAATTTTTTTTCCAAATCTAACTAAAGAAGATGTCATCTATAATTTATGATTAAAATAAAGAAAATATTTTATCTTCCACATTGATTTTTTTAGAGTCAAACATGAGCATTTTCGAACGTCTCAATTTTCATTTATATTTTTCTAATACAAGTAGTTGCTCTAACACATTTATATTTATTTTACAAGATGAACACGGCAGTACTTTATTTTTTAGAATAAAATTATATTTGATATGCAACAGGGTTGGCTCAAGAACCAATTGAAAATATAATGACAAAGTAATAATTATTTCGTTACCTTTTATATAAAAAAAAGTTATGTCTGTTTTTCCACAATTAGAAATTTGACCCCACTCTGAATTTTGCAAGGGCAAAACTTGGAAACTAAAAGATAAAAAAGAAAACCGGTGGTGGTTCAGCACTTCTGCCACCATGAAGTATATCCTCCATTTTTTTCATTCAAATCAGAAACCATGCAGCACACTCGATTTGTTGATTTCACCTGGAATGACCCTTTACCATTATTTCGTTAGGTCGGTTGGTCTTTCTTAAGTGAAATCTAATTTCTTATGATTTTTTTTAACACTTTTTTTCCTAAGTTTTCAGCTTTGTTCAAGTGGGGAACAAAAGAAATAAACGAACACTGACGTCGTTTATACCAAGAAAGAAAATAAGGTATGTGAGTTACAACCCGCAAATGGTAGGTATATAAACCCCTAATATTTTCATTTGCAAGTATAAGTATTACTTTTTTATATATAGGTAATATATAGACAGGGTAGAAATTATTTTTGGGTTAGAGAGGGCAGCTACCAGATCCAGAGTAGCTATGCGAAAATGGTCTTATATGACCTTCCTCGATTTTAAATTAGTGAAAATTGGCGTTTACTGATTTTGGGAAAATCATACAGGTTGCGAGAAAATTGTCATTTTTACCAATAGTACATTGTTGTAGAGGCTGGTAAGTAAGCAATAGATGAACGAGTTTGTTTGATGGCCGACCCTTTGGGTGGCCTTCGATAGTACGAGTTCATCTATTGCACTTTTAGCCGAGGCTAAACATTGTGCTTTTCACGACAACTGTGAGGAAATAAAACACATTTTTTATAATTATTAAAAATTAGTCACATTTGTATGTGGCTGAACGCCATGATCCTGTGCCGCAAAAATTAAAAAAGCAGTCCGACAAAATTTCTCTGAAATAATTTTCAAAACGTCGTATCTACCTATGAAATCCGTGTTTAGATATGACCTTTTAGTTTACGTTCAACATTGTTGTACTGTTCGTGACGTTCATAGATGTAAGCTCTGAAATGGAATTCGAGATCAAAAATGTAAACAATCTATGACAATGACATGACATAATAAAGTCAATGTTATAGTGACATTCCAGGGGTATAAAACTTTTTTATTTTTTAACACCTTTGAGATGGGTTGTTTATTTTATTTTATTTATTTGCACACTTACAAACTATTCTTACAGGTGCTAAACCTATGACAATGCTTGATGTTTAGATGTAGATACGCGAAAGTCATAGTATGTACGATACATAAGTATCACAATCATTAACATATTTTTGGACATCATCATCATCAGCCTATGATAGTCCACTGCTGGACTACTGTGTTTAGACAAACAATCACCACATTTACGAACAGTGTCGTGAAAACTTTTTTTGATGCCAATCGATCCTGTTTCTGTTCAGAATCAAAAGCTTGTATGAGACCAAAAAAAATTTTTCGGCTAGAAAAGCCGCAAATCGAGATAATGAATGTAGCTAATGTTTCCACACAGTATTATTGTCATTTAGCATAGGAGGTATAATTATCGTGACATATGATGTAATTAAACTTTCACTCTTTTTCCATAGTAAATGTAACTATCAAAACAGTTTTCTTGAAATTTTGGCTTTTTAATACATTGCTATAAGTTGACCCCTGAGAAACTATTGGCACTGGATACGAATGGAATCGATTAACATAAAAAAAATAAGCGTCAAAAAATATTTTTTAGTACAGATGGTGTATTTTTTGGTGTATGGTGTATTTTAGTGGGTCATTTTACGTCAGGTCCAAAACTTCGGAGGAAGGAAACTTCGGATCTGTACTAAAAAACGTCGTACGAAATTCGTAACTCGTGTCAATTTAAAACACTCCCTATCGGTCGTGTTTTAAAACATCACCACTCGTTTCGAATTTCATGTTTTTCGCACTTGTGTCGAAATGTACTATTTTAACATTCATACAAATTGTATGGGGATTTTAAATCTCGATTTGCGGCTTTTCTAGACGAAAACTTTTTTTTGGGTCTATACAAGCTTTTGATCCTGAACAGAAACAGGATCGATTTTTTTTCCTAGCCTGTAGACGTGTCCCAATGCTGGGCAAATGTCTCTCCCTCAGATCTCCACAGCTCCCGGTTCGGTGCCAAGTCTGGCCAATTGTTGGCGAAGCCGTCCAGGTCGTCCTGTCATCTCCGCCTGGGCCTGCCTCGTCCCCGCCTAGTTTGCGGCATCCACTTGGTGGCAATTTTATCATTGTCATTGGTAATGAAGTTCGTCTATAAAAACTGTGTATATTTATATTATATTTTTAATTTTTTTATTCACAAGTACGATTGCAACCAATTGCACTTGAAATTTATTTTTAAAATGGATCTTTTCAAATAGGAGACGCAGCATGACTTCAAAAAATTTAGAACAAATCTTAATTTGCTTTGCAGAGCTAAAACAGCAATGAGTCCATATATGTATACTTCAAAGACAGGTAATAGAAACTTCAAAGATAGGTACTCTCTTGTCAAAATGGCAGATAATTTTGAATATAACTTAGAAATAGAAGAGGTACTATTTTTTCACAAAAGGTAAAACAATCCAATATGTATTGATCGAATTCAGGATCTGGTCCCGCTATTATTATGGTTAATGCAAAACCCTCTCGACGTTTTTATCAAAACCAGATAGATTAGATAATTATTCAATATAATCCCCGCCATTATAACGTTATAATGGCGGAACCAGGTCCTGAATTCTGTCCATATTCTGTCAATTCATATTGCATTATTTAGTACTGAATTAGTACTATTTGGTACATCTTGTAAAAAAATTAGTACCTCTTCCATTTCAAAATTATATTTGAAATAGTGTGGTTCTGCCAGACCATTTGAACCAGACTATTTCCCGCCATTATAACGTTATAATGTCGGGACCAGACTATTCGATATATAATTTTGAAATGGAAGAGGTACTATTTTTTTTTACAACAGGTACCAAATAGTACCAATTCAGTACTAAACAATGCAATATAAACCGACAAAATTCAGAACGTGGGTCCGCCATTATAACGTTATAATGGCGGGACCAGACTATTTCAAATATAACTTTGAAATGGAAGAGGTACTATTTTTTTTACAAAAGGTACCAAATAGTATCAATTCAGTACTAAATAATGCAATATGAATCGACAGAATATGGACAGAATTCAGGACCTGGTTCCGCCATTATAACGTTATAATGGCGGGACCAGACTGATTGAATATAACTTTGAAAAGAGGTATTTTTTTACAAAAGGTACCAAAAAGTACTAATCCAGTACTAATAAATAATGCAATATGAGTCGATCGAATTCAGGATCTGGTCCCGCCATTATAACGGTTACAATTTTTGTGGAACAACTCAAATTATTTCATAAAATATTTTTTAAGTTATTTATTTTAAGTAGGTAGACCAGGTAGTAACACTACGATGTACCTATATAAAGTTTAATATTTGATGCCATTTACCACAGAAAAAATACCGAAGCTTACCAACGCCGTAGGCCGTAGGTAGGTGGAATTTGAACCCAACGTCTTCAGCTTTCGTGGCTGATGCTTAAACCATTGGAGTGGCCGAGCCGTATTTATTTAGTACCTATATGACATCTAATATTTAAATTAGTAAATGTAATATTTTTTTAAGATCTACTTTTTTCTTGTAATTGTAATTCTTCAATTTACAGTTGTAATTGTAATTCTTGAAATAAACTACTGATTACCATTTAAGATAATATAATAAATGCCTTAATGTTTTACCTATGTGACTTTTTATTTTTATAAAGAATGCAATTTAATTTAGTAAAATAAGCTCCCTTAAACCTGATAATTGCTGGTAAGTCACATTAATAATTATACAAATGTAATGCATAATTCCATTTATTAGGGTTTTCACGGAAACTTCTTCACCATTGCACTGAAGCGAGTTGTGGAGAAGATAGAATCGGGTTTTTTCTTCAATATACGAAAATAAGAGATTGTGCATTACATCTATACACTTATTAATCTCATCAAACAATTGTTCAGGTATATTTAACTTCTTAATAATCTCCAAATAGAAAAAAATAAATAAATTTAGAATATTTACCTCTGTATATATCAAATTAGTATGGCCTCGCAAATATGCGTCGTTGGCACTGCAATCGTTGGTGGACTCTTGTGCGTTTGACGCACACAGCAGTGGGAAAGTTGAATGTCTACGAAAAGCTGGTGATAGTGAATACTTAGGGCCTATATTCAACAGTATCGTGTTCTGATCAGAAAAAAAAATATATTTTTTTATTATAGTGGACTAATGGATTACAACCAGTTGGTCAAACAGGCATACTATCGGAGTATCGAACCAAGCCATTTTGTTCTAACGCGGATTTTTTTTCTCTTACTATTTCCTAATCAGAATACGATGCTGTACAGTCACCATCTGATATAGCGGAGCGGCCAGGATGCTCATAAATATCTGAGCAGGCCGCTATTATCATGGCGTTCGTGTGCATGTTCAGATATTTTTGAGTGCCGTGGTCGTTCAGATATATCTGATGATGACTGTAACAAAATGATTGATCTGTACTGAAAATCCATTTTTAGTACAGATTTTTGCACTAGTGCGAGAAATGGCTCATTTCTTATCAGGTAGAAACTTCAGAGGGCCATCTGTACTGAAAAACGTCGTATGATACACGTGCGAAAAGGAAATTCCTAGCTCGTGTCGATTTAAAACACTCATTTTATCTTCTTTCTATTAAATCTGTCTTTTGCATTGCATTGAGACGACTCGAAAAGACAAGGATAGTCTTATAAAATTTATCCCTCTCTATCTTTTTACCATCTAGTACTTTGACAAGTGTAATTTTTCAAAAGAGGTAGTGATAAATTACAAACTCGGCCGCTTTCATAAAAAAAAATCACCAAGGTTCAATGACCCCGCTCGGTAAAATGAGGTAGTGTGCGTGAAGTGCGCGTGTGTGCGAAATGGGGAAATTTGACAGAATCTGTAAAATTTCCCACATCTATCCGACCCTTAAGCTTCTTAACCGTCATAGTTTCTTTCTTTAACCGTTTTTAATTACTTATACGTAAATTTTTATTTTTTTATGAAATCGGGGTCTCGTAATTATCGTCTTCGCGACATTTTTTATGAATAGCCGCTTTATCGCTTGGCATTTTGGAGAAAAAAATAAGCAGTTTCAGTAAAAACAGCAATTATCACTTGTGCTTGCAAAAGATCGCGTGCGGGACAATAACTTTAAACTCACTTAAAATATGTGTTACTCAGATGAATACTAAATCTTGTACTATATCTTATTACCGCTAATAAACACTGTTTAGTCATGCAACATAAATAATCCTGGAACACTTTTTACACAAAAAATATTTACTTAAAGTCAGAGAAACTCGTGCGGGACAGCTGTACATTGACTATATTTAGTTATATGCTCTGTCATAAACAAACAAGAGAACTTGAATAAATATAATTAAATAGTAAAATAGAATATACTTTGTACCTCGACATATCAATAAAGTATGTGTAGCATGCCAGAAAGTCAACAAAATGGTCTGTGAAATTATGAGCCTTCAAGACTGTTAACAAAGTAAATGAATAGTGTTTTTCTGAAAGACTCATAAGAAACGTGTCAATATGTTTTTTTACTTTGACGTATTATAATTTAAAAATCTATATAGTGGTCTGTTATTTAACAATACTATTAATAATTAAATATAACTTTTAAAAAACGGTGCTGTGGTTGTTATTTCCATGGAATGCTCATACGTTCTCATACGTTATACGCATTCTCATACGTTTAAGGGCCGCAATGCTTTGCCATCCTCGTCCACGATACATCTTTATGCGTCGTTTGCCTCACGCAATGCAAACGATGTGGGTTGTCTGGCAACCTCATGCTTTAATTTGGCGACCGCATTAAGTGAAGGGCGCAGTGTAATTTTCGCATCACATTAATTACTAGCAATGTTAATATCCAGTTACCTGTGCACCCAATGCTGCAGCACCTTCTTACGCACATCAGCCAGCACGCGAGTGTGAGCTGCCCAGCACACCGCGAGCAGCGTCACTGTCAGTGCCAATGCGCCTACTGCCCACCATACCCGCGGATCCATGCCCGGGTCCATTTCTACCAACTTGTTGCCTGGGGTACCTGCAAATCACATGTTGATTGTTAGGAGCTGTAGATTGTCATGAGCAAATTACGGGCTTATACTTCCATAGAAAACAAAAAACATTGTTACTTTCCTTGACATTGGTAGTTTCATCTGTAATAGAGGACAGTTGCGAACTGCTGTTAGCTTATTTGCGTGAACGTGTAAGTAGTTTAAGAATTTAATTAAGACACTAGCAAGCAGAACCTGCTACGCGCAAGGGAGCATTTGCTTGGAGGAAAAAATATTATGATGATGAATGGGTTTATATGTATTATGTTATGTATTTTAAGGTATGTAGATAAAAACCACCAATATTGATGAGTCGTCCCCTAAAATCTTACACAGCGAATTTCAGCAAAATCGCTCGCACCGTATTGGAGATCCTTGACATGAATAGAATAATTGCGCAGTTAAAGGCATTATTATAATGACAGACGTGTGATAAACAAAATTGGCACATCTAACGTTTTACTATACCTAGTTGGTTTAAATGGTACATATTTCATTTCGACATAGGCGTCTAAGTAGCAACATAGATAGATATGCTAATTACCTGGGTGCAGTGCTATAAAGCGCCAACATACTTAATGTAAGTAGGTATTAGTTACATTTAACTAATAGTAATACTTCGAGTTCTCTGCGCATGTTTAATAATACACAAAACATAACAGGAAATAATTATATAATTTTGCAAATAAGTTTGCGTTTTAATACCTATTGCAAATAGATTTAAATTTCGTACTTTTTCCAGAAGTTTCACTTTATGATATGTTTCTCATTTTCATTTTAAGTAATAACGTCAATAACTTTAACTGAAACAACCAATCATTAGATACAGCTTTTAAACCTGTTTTAGGAACCTCTAGCAGTTAGCACCTCTTAGCACCTCACTGTATATTGGCAAACCACTATAAGGAATACTTGGCAAATATTTTATTTTAGGTTTGCAGCCTTTATTGTTCTGCAGAAAATAATAACGTAACATCATCATCATCAGCCTATGTTAGTCCACTGCTGGACGTAGGCCTCTCCTATTAACTATGCCTACGCATTAGGAGGTAAATGCCCATAATCGCCATGCTGGGCAAACGGGTTGGATATCGCAGTAATGTATGCACTATTATGACATTGATGACACTGCTGCCCATCATCAATCTTCTATTAAAGAATAGTCAGTGACACTTCCATCCCTTAGTCGACTCTTACGACACCCGCGGGAAGAGTTCGGGTGATGACAAATGTATTCTTACTGCCGTCACCACACAGCCAACGTAACATGTTTAGGCAAAATAAACCAGTGCGTGAAAAATCGACGTGTTTTCATTGGTCACGACCACAACGAGTCATTGGGGAAAACATTTGTTATTTGTTGAGACAATATTTTCATCAACACCGACGTACCCTTTAAGCTAGTACGTTTGATATAGTCAGTATCAAAGAAAGGGGTCCCTTTTTTTCATTGAGTATTCTATGCGCGGCGGAGTACTTTTACTCTGCAGCTGACTGCCCTTCCTTTAAATATCTCTACATACAGACATGTTGGTCGGGCGGGACTTAGCCCAATACTTTAGGCGTGAAAGTCTAACAACAAAAATATAGTTATCGTTGCACTTAATTATAAGAAGGCATTTCATAAGCTACGACAATTAAATCATGAAAATCTGACGCCAAACAAAATTCCTTTTCAAAAATGGTTCTAAAATTTTGTTAACAAGTATCACCCTCTCTTCAATAGATCAAGTACTGTTGATATGAATTTCGATATTAACGTATGTATATAAACTTTACCCGCTATTAAAACATATTTGTGTTTGGTGTGTTCATCAAAGTTTTGATACATTTTTTTTGTTTACGCGTGTTATGAAGACAGATATGACTTGTTTTCCATGACACAATGACAGAACGATTTTGGAGCATCTTTGAGGTCGAATTATTCGTCCATGCTAAGGTATACGGTCGCAGTTTATAAGGGTTAAAATGGAGACTTTCACTGTAGTGGACGTAAGTGGAATATCATTACGATTTTACACCTTGATAGTTGACGTTAGGTACTCACAGTAATTAAATATTGGGGGGTTTTTGATGCTGTTGGACCACGAGGCAATATATTTCAAGAACAGTTGCATACAGTAACCCGCGGTTGGGTAACGCATTCGGCAAACCAATCTGACGGAGTCCTCATTTTCCACTGTGCAATTGTCCGTGATTTTTTCCCAATCTACATCCTGAAAAAATTTAAAATATCGGAATCAACGAATTTGACAAAGTGTAGCTGGGCTAAATGCCATGGTATGTAATATTATCCACTACTACATGCCACTAACTATGTATAAAGAATATCATTATTGCTAAAAAAAAAACATATAAATACATAGTCACATTTGGTTGGCATTTGTTTAATTTGTACCTAATGTTTAATCGAAAATGAAATAAAATATAATGTTTAAAGGTACATGTCTAATGTAATTTTATAAACAAATATATATTAATTCATTTTATTGTTATTTAAATACTTACATCAATGATATCATTAGAGGAATTGGTCTCAAATTCCTTCGTATACATTTCGAACAACTTGGCTACCCGTATGTGATGCAAATTATACGCGACCTCAAGGACATTACTGAAAAAAAAAGAAAATATTCAAGCAATACGTAAACAAAAGCGCCCAAAACGGCCAAGACTCTGCCTACAGTACTAGCGTGATGTGGCACAAAATAGGGAAAAAGTGTGTTTCCCTCGTGTCAGCGGCTCAGATCTTTTGCTCACCGAGTCAGTTTAGTATATTTTAATTATTAATATCCAAAATTACAATAAATAAATACTTAACATAACATTAAAATATTACTAAACGAGTAGTACATTACATGCATACATTTAGTGTCTAGATGATTAATTTGTCGTAAGTAGTAAGGAAACTAATGCAAAATATTCATTAGAGGAAAATAATAGACAAATCTTCATATGCTCATAAAATCATTAAAAGGTCAGAACCTTAGATACACGATATCACAAAATTGAAAACACACTATCTTTGCATGCCTACATTTATCTCAATAAAATTTGATACGGGGATTGTAAAGTGGGTTCCAAAAATTTGTTATCGATTTTGATCCTTGTCTCGGGCATCAATTTATTTATTTATTTTCAATCGTACAGTATTCTCCTCATACATTCATGGCTGTACGAAGGTAGGTTCTTGTTAGGTAAATTTGATGCTACTTAGCCATTACGAAAATACCTTATAGTTTTGAGTGCTAAAGACATTTTTTCATATTACGTAGATAAGTATCTACATAAATGACGCTAAAAAAATACCCAGAACGATATAACGGGTAGGTAAGTAGGACTTATCAAGAATTTAGGAGGAAAAACATGACTTTCAAAAGTTTGAACATTGGATAGATAATTAAGAATTTTAGATGTTTGATATTTTGTGATTCATATTAAGTCATTAAGAAAAGCTTAGGTATCCACTTTTAATAAGACATTATTATATTGTCTATTTCATCTTCTCTAGTATAAGTCGGATGTCTCAGTCCAACACGTGATTTTTTTTTCTATTACAGCATTTACAGCACAGTAAACCACTAGGTACAGTCACGTCTAATAATATGTATAGGTACATTTCGGAACGTATGTCAAAGGCGTAAGGAAAATCGTATACATATTATTAGAGCCGATCGTATATAATGGAGCACTATTAAACATGATATCAGAGAATAGCCTACGATAGTGTTCAAGTCATAAAGTCATGTCATGCTCATGACCAAAAAAATATTTACAATAATACGGTAAAAACGAGCTTTGTGAAAAATCATTATTGATAAATTAAACCATACAACCTAACGTACATTTGAAGTTTTCTATAATAGCTTTAAAAAAACTTTATCTTTACGACGTTTGACCTACATGTCTATGAATAATTACTATTAGGGCACATTTTTCTCAGAATTTTCTCACTTTCACGCTTTACGAATACCTGTTACCTAAATATGCTTAATATTGTCTTAAGAAATATGTACGCCTCCACAGATATTTATGGCATCAAACTCTTTAGCGAATCTAACTAGATGTATATGTATGTTGCGCAAAAAGTCGCATGTAGGTGAGTAAATGGAATTAACAAACACGAACCGGTCAGTGCGCCGAGCCTAATGAAATCTAAACCGGTCGCCAAGCCTACAAGGTGTTTATTTACAACAATATATTTTATGTTTAGCCTCACCGTAGGGCCATCTTTAAGTCAAGCAAATTTTATACAATTTACCTTATAGCTTGATGAAGGTAAATAACGTATGCGGAATGAATTTTGGACCGATTTTGAACTAGTAAAATTTAAATAGAAATTGTATCACAATGCTAAATTAATTTGTATACATTTGTTAATTAATTTGGGAAGTGTTGTGTGTTTTGGCATCTTTCTTTAGAAATGATGGCCAATCAAGTAGACCATTGTCGCAAAACTGCATGTATTTTCACATTCGATATGGCCAAAATCGACGATAATTCTGAAATTTTAGAAGTGTACAAGATTTGAACCCTATTTCATAATATTTTCGCATTGTTTTTCTTTATAAAAAAAAATATTAGAAACCCTAGTGTAATATAACATATAACATATTGGCTACAGCCACTTTTCTGAGAGACCTCGAGTAAAGGAAATTGGGTACTTAGACCGAATCACAAAATCGAACAGAGAGCTCAGAAGGACTTCCACATACCTAAAAAAAAATGATAAATAAAATAGGCATCACGAAACTTTAACAAAGAGCAAGCCTACCTCACACCGAAAATAAAAATAAACAACTATGAAAATATGACTTCTTCATTTGGTGAAAAAGTGTAAAAAACACTGGTTTTTCAGTAACTGATGTCACACTGAACGAGTTATAGGTAACTTTAACCAAACATTTTTAGCATAGTAACTATTATTTTCGTAGTACCAATAGCCCGATGGACTAGAATATGAAATATGATGAGCAAAGGGTGCCTGTTTATTAAAAAGTTTTTATATAAAAGATTAAATTAGAGGCAAGAAAAATGCTAACTGAAGTTATACAAATTATAAATATTAGATGTCATATACCAAAGAAAAACGACCAAGATCACCTATGTCCGAGGTGGGGATCGAACCCACGTACTCAGCTTTCGCGGCTGATGCCTGTACCCCTCGGCCACTCGGTCTTAGCAACCACCGGTCAAATTTCTCGGGTATATGCAATCCCTTACAAGGCTAGGCTTGCAACACGCAATATGTTGAAGTTATACACTTCGGATTCAATGATTCAAGTAGTTTTTATCTTGCATGAATCCTTGTTAAAATCGATATTAAGTAATAATAATGTTGTTATTTATTTAATATAAGATTTAACTTTTTCCAGATTTCATTCCGCATACGTTACCTAAGTATGTAGCATATTTAGTCAGAGTATTACTTGTATGTAAATTTAATGATGGATTTAAATATCTAATATTATACTATAGTATCCAGCTTGAACCAATTAGTTTTCTATTATAATATGCATAAAAAAATAATTTGACATTTAGTACTCGCGTTTCGGCGAGGGAAAAAATCATAAAGAAACCTTCCCATAATCCCTATAAGGCCCTCTAAGTTGGAAAGCGAGATGGTAGTCGTGTTCGTAAATAAAAATGTTTACCGAAGTACCTGATCACTGAAAATTACTTAGTTATACTTAGGTACATTAGTTTCATTAAAGGTTTAAATAAATATAAAATAACCCTTCACTGCGTTTTTGATCGGGGAGCACGAATACTGTAAAGGTTTCGAAACGTCGGAATGTGAATAATTTACGCGATATAATCCATTTCCATAGTTTTATGTAATTTATAATAACTGTCGCGGTGACCGAAGACAACATTCAAAATAACTATTTACTCCTCTTTTTTTTTAAGTCGGTTGAAAATAATTGCACGAAAAGTGGCGAGTTGACTATACATATACAGGGTGGCCAAAAAATAAGTGCATACCTGTTGCCTGTGAGGTATTGGGACTCATAACAGGCAGCTAGGAGGTTTTTGGAAGACTTGATTTTTTCACGATCGATTTTTTTTATACGTATCTGCTAGGTGCTAGGTAGGTACTACAGGACTAACTACTAATTTTGAAACTCGAACTGAGCAGTACCTACCTACTGCCATACCCGAAACGTCAGGGTAATATTTCAACGTAATTAAGTCCCGTTTGTTGTTAAAAAATGAGTGAAAATCGTAAAAGTTTGAATAGAACTTGTTTCTAAAAATCCCCTAATGGGCTAATTCTGCTTCCCAAAACCTCAGTCACTGGCAGCCGGAATGTAGGTACTTAATTTTTGGGCACCGGAGACCATCTTACATTCAAATTCTGAACCCATTCTTAAGGAGTTCACTGGACAAAAAAGCAACAACAGTAACTTGATCTAACAATAACAGACTTGATCACGATGGGTTTCGTTCGGGACAATTCCCGTTTATTGATAAGTATGACTACACTATTACTGATAGTTTAGTTTACGTTATTGAGCCTACGCTTCGCTTGTGCAAATTCTTATCAACACTCGTCATATTTATGTGTCACTATTAGCACTATTTGTTGTCAATAAAGATAGGTATGTAGGCATTTAATCTAGCGGTCAAAGCAACAAATTGATCCTGTACGAATTAATTATTCAAAATCTAACACTACTACGACTGTTTGTGCACATTTTTCATATCAATGTAAAGAAAAGCTAAGTGCTGAGTAATTTATATATACAGGGTGCCCGCGAGGAAAGGGAAAAAATTTAACAGCGGATTTCTGACCAAATTTGAAGTTAAAAATGTCATATGAAGTTTTCTGGATTCAGTCTAGTTTAAGAGAAAATTAGATTTTTTCTTAAAACCGTTTTAGACCACTATTATAAACGCATTTTAGGAAACGATTTTGTCACCATGTTGTCTTAGTCTTGTCACACTTAATTGACAGGAATCAAATGAACAAAAATATTTTTAATTACCTAGTAAATGAAATAAAACTATGAAAACGGATAAATTCGCGTATATTAACTAATTTTAACTTCATTCCGACGTTTCGAACACTTTACAGGGTTCGTGGTCTGCGGATGACTGATTAATTGATTATTAAGTCATCCGCAGACCACGAACCCTGTAAAGTGTTCGAAACGTAGGAATGAAGTTAAAATTAGTGAATATACGCGAGTTTATCCGTTTTCATAGTTTTATTTCATGAGTAATACTCGCGGTAACCGGAGAAAATATTATACCTAGTAAATGTAAAAAAAAAACTTTAAAGTGCATTTTTTGCGATACTTTGATGAATAAAATCCTTTTTTTGTGTATTAAGGCATTCAAAACATCAAAAATAAACCAAAAAAAAATTTTTTTCTGCAGATTTCACCAAAATTCATTTAACATTTTTTGCTTCTTTTAGTCTCAGGAATATGCTGTTAGAATTTTTCCCTTTCCTCGTGGGCACCTTGTATATTATATTCTAGGGATATGGATACGCAAAATCACCTTCTGTTTGGTCTGATTTTGGTTCATGGCGGCAGAAGGCGTTGTGCACGCATTTTATTTTTACCGAAACTCGCGAAACCTCTAGTTGACGAACTGGAGGCGAAGAGCTGGCTACTTCCCTCGTACAACGTAATAACATTGCTATAGTGCAAGGAAATAGCATCCTTGGTACAATGCCATATTTTAGAATTTAGACCCAATGCAGGTAAGTAGTTAGGTTTAGTTTTATTTAAAATACTTTTAAACCAAAGCCATTGTTAATGTTTCATTTGGCAAATATAGTTTTTATTACTTTTTATTTAAATGTATATTGATGAATTTCATAATATTAGTGATACCCAAAAAATGTGGGAGACATAACTTCCGACTAGGGTTGCCATTGTAACTATAGTTCATTAAATTATTATACATGTAGGTATCATACTATAATCTAGTCATTAGTACAATTATTCAAGACAAAAGTTGCAAGTTGCTACTCAACTTCTTACAGGGTTGGTACTCTATTTTCACTAGGCTATACAAAGTATACTCACTTATCTGTCTCAAGATTGTGTACAGGCTGCAAGTCATTGAGGGCTGCAAGGCTTGGGAAACCATTGTTGATGCGGTGAAATGAATACACTGGCGATTGTGTCTTGTAGGTGGTGACAGCATGCTCTGTGCTTGCTTTATTTTTGATAATCATGTTGGTTACCTTGAAGCAGCTTGAGAACACTAGGTCATAAGGCTTTGATAGACAGGTCTGTAACAATAGGACATGAGTGGTCAAAAATATAAAAATTTTAATAACCTGATATTCGCGGTTTATTCGTATATCGTTGTAAATGCAAACTTTATCTTGGGACATCTTACACAAATCGACCTATACCAGTAATTGGAGTTCGAGGCCAACGAAACTATGACAGATGCGTTATTGTCAAATTTGTCAAAGTCTCTTATGTCATTGTCAAATAAAATTTTTCAGGTTTCCACAACCTTTTTGTTATTTAATTAATTAATTTAAAATAATTCCTAATAAAAACATTATATACCTCTGTAATGCTTGGATATATGGCTGTCACAACTAGGATTTTCTTAAAAACACGTAAATACCTAAAAACTTTTCTTTTCTCTTAACTAACATAGAAATGACAAAATTTTCTTGTAAATAACTAAAAATGATAAGAGCCAACGTTTCAAAGCCTATTTTAAAAAGAAGTTGAATTACCAGTGAACACAAACGATAGCGTGCCATATTTATTAAGACAGTAGGTATGGTTAATGGTACATACTACATTTCCTAACTAGTGCGAGAAAATTTTTTTCGGCGAGGGTGAAAGTTGGAGCCCGAGTGAAACGAGGGCGACAATCACCCGAGTTAAAAAAAAGTTTTTGCACGTGTAAGGGACAATTCTTTCATAACAAGTGCGTCAAAAAGAGAAATTACCGCGCGCGAAGCGTGCGCAAAGTTCGTTTTTGTGCACTAGTTAGGAAAATTACTAAGCCCCCTGCCTTATTACGGGTTAAAATTATAGAAAAGTTTGGAAATTTAAAATAAAAGCATTTTTTGTATTTTTATTTGCATCACTTATCCTCCTGAGTCCTGGGTAAAAATCGAGTACACTCCCATAAAAGCCGAGAGTCCTTTATAACACTATTAGTGTTGAGTCCTGAACTTACTGTCGCTTATTTTAAGGTTTAAAATGAGTTTGTCACATTTTTGTTGGAACCAAGTTGGTTATATACTCTAAGAGGTATATTTTAAGCATTTCTTTTACAAATTATTTGGGCGTCATAAAGGCCTCTCGGCTTTTATGTGACTAAGATTATATGTATAATACAGTAGAATCCGGTTAGTACGACTCCGCATACAACAACCATAGGCATATAGGCATACGGCATCTAGGTGCTATACAGGGTGGAATCTTTTACATGATACAAAATTATATTTTCTGGATCTACTCATGATTGCGATCAACTTTTACTACGATGATATCGACCCGATAAAGCTCTTTCTTGTGAATCTTATGATCTAGTGGATAAAATTGTACATAATAACTACCTACCTATACACTTTCAAAAGCGTTGCAATTCCAACCGTCAATGTTTATTATTTTTTGTACATACATATTAATGACAACTCGATTGTAACTAGCAACAGCTGGTTTCACAATATGTATGGACTATGGAGATATAGATTTTGTGGTAGCTTTTTCAAAGCTGGTCCCATAGTAAAACTTGGCTGTAATCATGAATAGATCCAGAAAATATGATTTTGTATCATTGTGTTTTATAACATTTCACCCGGTAGGTATATTTCATTTGGAATTTAATTTTTTGATGATGGGGTGTATAGCGAAGCTAAACATGGCTGAACCAAGTGGGTCACCTTGTTAACAACCTACGGAAGAAAACAAAACGTTAGATCTGTATGATAATTTAAATGGAGAACTATAGCACTGCCAAAGAAATTTGTAAGTCAAAGGAATTTTACGAATACGAAATTTTAATGTGAACATAAAGCACGCTACAATATATTATTCTGCATTTTTCTAAACGTATGCAGAAATAGGGTTTTAATTTATGTGTAGTTAAATTGCTGTACCAAATGTTATTAACACCTGGCCCCAATTTCACCACATTGACAAGTGCCACAATTGTAATTTTACTTTTTCTCCAATCGGGGGCGTCTATAGGCTGCAGTTACTGTCTAACATCGGAAGGGCCGTGCGTTTGTTTGCCACCAACATGGAATGTAGTGCAGGAACTTCAATAAATCAGCAGTAAACAACTACTTTTTTTGCAAAGCAAAATTACAATTGTCACAAAAACACGACAATTGTAGTGAAATTCCGACATAAGCCGGACTTCATGTCAAGATTTAATGAAAATTGTACTAAACCTTGCGACAATTGTCACGGGTTTCGGAAAATAAAAAGTAGTTTATTAATGATGTAATAATGTTATTAGTAATAATTTTATGTTGGTGGCAAACAAGCACATAAACCGTCCGATAGTAAGCGGTAGCCGTAGCCTACGGAGCCCTGTGACGTCAGTAACAGTGATATTTTACAATTGTCAGACTTGTAATTATGGTGAAATAGGCCACTGAGGTGATACCAGCGCAATACCAACTTTGTTACTAATAATTGCGGATAATTAAGTTTTTATTAAAATATCTCATATTTACGGGAAAATAAGTAAATAATATTGTTTCTATAAAATAAAGAATTAAAATTACCAATAAATAAGATATCTCAACGTCTGTTTTTAGAAAATAAGGATTTACTATTGTGAGAACATTTCATTGTTGTGGCAATATTTTCGTAGATTCTTTGGCCTCGAACTCCAGTTACTAGATTAGTGGTTTAGTTCCATGGTAAGCTCAATTAAGGCTTGTGATGTGGGTACCAGGCGACGATATGTATAATAGATAGATACATAAGTATAGATACTTAAATACATATACAGCCATGACCAAGGAATAAATATTTGTGATAAATAAATGCACAAATAATGCCCTCGCTGGGATTCGAACCCGGACCCTCCAGCTTCGTAAGCAGGGTCACTACCAACTAGGCTACGGAGGCTAAATATTAGAAAGGCACCAGATATTTTTGCAATACAAAGTTGCGAAATAAAACTAACAATGTTGGAAATAAAGGCATAATTCACTGCATCTGGCATGACTCGAGCTTGTAGCCTTTAGATCAGGGATTGGAACAGGTTTTTTTAGAAAAACCTCAAAATAGCTCAATATTTTAAAATGTTGTATACTCTTTATGTAGTCCTCAATATTTTATGTAATGAACAACATCGCATATTTAAATTACTCCAATAACAAAAAGTATATATTATATACCGAAGTATGAAAAAGAACGAAATTCAAACCGTTCTTTTGTATGGGGAAATAGCCGTATCCATATCCAATCCCTGCCTTAGATCACTGGTTAAAGTTGATACTAGTGAATAAAGGCTGTGAGATGTTTATTTTTGAACATTTAGCCCTAGTTAAAATTGAGCCCATTAGAAAATTTAATGTGTGTTCACAGTGCACAGTATTTTCATTGATTTTCGTTAAATTAAAGGGAAGCTTATTTAGGTCAAAAATAATCAATTTCTTTAAGAAATTACTGTTATTGAATTATTAAAAAATAAGTTTAATGACTGAACAAGTGTGTTAAAGTTAAACGCCTTTATTTCATCCTAATGTTACTTATTTTGACATGTTTCATCAGTCACCTGAGATCTTATTCTTAAGTTTATCTCACACTTGCCATTTCAAGTAAGTCTTATGTATGAAAACGAAAAAAAATTTTTTTTTACAAAATTATCAAAAACCGATATACCAGGAAACTTCTATTATTGTCCCAAATAAAATGCCCAATATAACGGAAATATAAAAAAAACACCCTGTAGAGTCATGGGATAGAATATCTGTAAACTGTTTATAATTTTGATTAAAATAAGTTCATTAACTTAAATGACTCAAGATTAGTATTAGCTACTCATACTAGTTATTTATATGGATACGGGTAGGATCAATAACCTCCATCTTCAATCTTTTTAAGCATTTATCCATGTAGAACATTAAACTTGTTATACAGGGTGTTTTGCTTTTATTTAAGGGAAGCTTATTTAGGTCAAATTTAATTAATTTCTCTAAGAAACTAGTGTCTTAACTCTTACTATTATGGAGTTATTAAAAAAATAAGTTTAATAACTGAACATGAACAAGTATATTTCAACCTTTATTACATTAAAATGTTACTTATTTTGACATGTGCCGTCAGTCACCTCAGATTAATTAACTTTTATGTTATTCTTAAGGTTCTCTCACACTTACTATTTCATTTATTATGTATGAACACGTTAAAAAAATCGAACTTAACAAAAGCTGATATACCAGGCAACTTTTATTAATGTCAAATCAAAAAATCAAAATATTTTATTAGGTATCAAAATCCGTTTACATATAGGTATTTTGTGGCCAGCAATACTTGTGTTAGGAGGCACCGCTCTTTCCTAACGGAACTTATTCAGTAACATTATCAGTATATGATAACTTACAAAATATTTATAAATAACTATTAATTACTAATTATGGGATATCGCCAAGATTAATGTCCCAAGTAACATGTTCAATTTAACACAAATCAACATGAACACTCTGTATATTTTACAGTGATAAGAATAATTATTCTCAGCCATTTTTGCATGCCATGAAAACAGAAATTCACACAACAATTGTGAGTTTATCAAACTCACAATGTTAGTATCTAAAATAAATACTTGTGCTGTCTCAATGTTTCAAGCTGATGTAAAATTTGCTGCTTTAGCCACAAAATATGTTGTATTTCTTTGCATAAAAAGCCTATACTTACAATGTCACACTTTGTTCTATTGGTTATGTCCTCGTAGTCATTTAAATGCATTTTCATTATCATTCCAGCCTTCTGCTTAAGGGTCATATTAGTTTCGCACACATTGTATTTATTTTGAACTGTATGATCCAGTTGAATGTACCATTGCGTTGAATTTTCAGGAATTTGGGAACACCATTCCACTGTGTAACGTCCTTCTACGCCACCTTCAGTTTTATTAAAAGTAGTGCCGATTTTCGATCCACATCGTGTAGTGATTTCTGCAGCTGCTGTTGACACCAGAAAAAGCAAGGACGCTGCCTTGAGCATCGTATGTACACTCGAAACCACCGCAATCATACAATTGTCATGTTTATATTGTTCATGTAATTAAAACCACAATAATTAATATTTTGTTAACATAATCGCAAAAAAACAACTATGTCAGAAGGAAAATGTTGCAAAAACAAGTATTACGAGCACCGTAACTACTACATGTAGCTGATGTAGCGTAGCGAATTAAATTAATTATTTTAGCGTATGGATGGTATGTCCCTTATTTTGACACTTGACAGCCACCATTGACGTCAGACTCCACAGATAAAGTACGCTTGAGCTAAGAGTGCTCTACTAACAATGCCGGTTTAGGCCGGCCTTATACATCCGGAATCAGAGTAAGTATTCATAATTATAAATTCACACTCTGATTCCGGATGTGTATTGCCGGCCTAAGAGTATTAATTCATATTCTGATTCTGGATGTTTAAGGCCGGCCTTAGGTCGGCCCATTCGGGAAACTGAAAGCTTATAGTTTTCAGCATTAGGTTTTTTCTGCCGGGTCTAGTGCGCTAGTAGTTTCTTGAGAGAGCACGTATAGGTATGGACGATGAGACAATTTCAAATATGTATAATTGCTTTAATTGCGCTATTACTAGCGTTAAACAAAAATAAAAGAAACGAGCTTCTATTAATATTCAATTTTGTTTTTTCTGTTTGTGTGCGGCTAGTGAAACAAAATGTAATAATAGTACATTATGATACAAGTGTGCTAAGTTTCATACGACGTTTTTCAACACACTTGCGAGGAATAACCGACTTTTAGTAGCACTTTTACTAACCTTTGTTGCTAGGTAATTACTACTTACTTAGGTACTATCCTAAAATTACGTTTAACCGTTTTATTTTATTCTTGTTCATTACTTGAAGTTCATAATTCACATAAAAGTAATAACAGTAAACACAACCATGAACACAACAAAATAAACGCAACAAACATTTGAAATTCACTCCACTCCGAAGAACAAAATAAATACAAAATTACAAATGGTAACTTTAAAACGGCGCGCGCATACCTAAGGAATTTTTAAACGCGCGCAAATTTGTGAGACAGCAATCCTATCGACAAACAGCCAATATAAAAAAAAACTGCGAATTATTAACGTTTATCATAAAATAAAAATACGATAACTTTACATTTAATATAATTACTTGATAATTTGGATGCACAATTTAAATATTTTATTTATTTATTTATGAAAATTTATAGTATTTTGAAGTAATATTCTGGATTCCGATATTTCTGCCACATGTCAACTCTTTGGTCAATTTAAAAAATAAATATAACCTGACTAAATTGGAATGCTTCATCTACATGACATAATACTTGCAAATGTTTGCAAACGTACTTAGTCGGGTTATGTTATTACCGCACTAGAACAATAACGTAATGAACAAGCACGCGTGTTTAATATCTTGGATTATAAGCCTAATAGCGGTTCAATAATACCTACGTTACGAGCAAGTGTGTTGAAAAGTATTTTATAGTACAGACGGTACCTTTTTAGGCCCTAGTGCGAGAAGTGGCTCATTTTACGTCAGGTCCAAAACTTCGGAGGGCCATCTGTACTAAAAAACGTCGTACGAGACACGTGCAAAAAGGAAATTCGTAACTCGTGTCGATTTAAAACACTCCCTGCGGTCGTGTTTTAAAACATCGCCACTCGTTTCGGATTTCTTGTTTTTCGCACTTGTGTCGTAACGTACTATTATGCAGCGACTGCATCCATGATGACATCATTCGGTTTTCGGTCAGTTGTGGCTCTGAAGAAACGTCCGGCTATTTTTCCGTTCGGAAATTTTAAGGTTGTGTGTGCCGGTGTGAAACAAAGTACGCGTGAACGCCGTGAACTCACGGGCATTCAGCTTCTAAGAACCAATCCTAGCCGTAGGTGGGCTTTGCTACTATGATAGTGACGTTTAAGTGCGTTGCTATTGGGTATCCCCATCGCCAATCGCCAACGCCAATTTTTATTTGTCATGTGTCAAATTATTTCTGTTACTGACGCCGTGACGCCATATTTGTGTACAGTTTTTTCGTCGAGGTAGTGAAGTGTTTGTGTGTTGATTAATTTCCATACCTTTATTTCTCCGTAATAATTTTGATTAACAAAATGCGTTATAAGTGCTCCAGGCTGTGATGGTTCAAGTAAGCAAAAGGACGCCATGCTCAAAATGCCGGCGGCTATTGAAAAACTTATGTTGTGACGTAGAACAATCGTCAATCACCGAAGCCCAATTTGCCATATTAGATGGCTTGACATAGGATGAAAATTAAATAGGCAAACTCTATATTTGCCATAAACATTTTGAGGTTAATTACGTCTCTTCGAATATAAGATGAAAGCTGAATGCGCGTCCAATATTATTCGCCATCCCACAGATAGCCAGTGGAACACCAGCTTAAACATATCCTGATACAGGTATGAACTGTTATTACTGTGAATTCCCTTTTTATCATACATTTTAAGAAATAGAACACGCAGTTTTTTGTCCTTATAATTCTGTTACAGATACCATAGGAACGCGAAATTTAAAATGGATAAGCTAACCCATAGGTAGCCCATATTAGGTTTTCTTTCACTTTTCTCCTGGTGCATATAATTGATTGATATTTTTTTGGGTGTCTTTATTTCGTGCACGTGATATTTTATTTATGTAGACGACATTTGTTTATTGGTGTGAACATTTCATTCGTCATTTATGTTAATCAATCAATTATTTACACGTGTTACTAATTCTATTCAGCTTACAGATATATTTATAGCAGTTTTGAAAGGGTTTATTAAGGTTAAGTAGATACAACGTTTGTGTTGTGGCTACTGAAATCATAGGCTGAAATTTGTTTTAGCCATGGTTTTATTTCAATAAACTACTTTTTTAGTCTTGTGGATACTTTGAAAACACTGTTATATACACCAATAATGTATGTCAGCTATATATTTTGATTTATGGCATTTAATTTTAGTGAGTAAATGGTAAAGCTTTATGTAGCTTTTAATCTTTGTTGTTTTAATTTTTTCTATTATTATAAACTAATAATATAGGGTGTTCGTTTTGATTTGCCTTAAATTAGACTGGTTACTTGGGACATTAATAGAAGTTGTCAAGTATATTGGCTTTTGGAAAATTCGTTTTTTTTTTTTTGTTTTCATACATAATAAATGAAATGGTAAATGTGAGATAACCTTAAGGATAAAATAAAAATTAATCTCAGGTGACTGACGGCACATGTCAAATTAAGTAACATTAGAATGTAATAAAGGTTGCAATACACTTGTTCAGTCATTAAACTTATTATTTTAATAACTCAATAACTTAGAAATTAATTATATTAGACCTAAATAAGCTTCCCTTAAAGTTATAGCATATGAGGAAAAACACCCTGTATATATTCATATGGCTAATGTAATTTTATTGTACTAGGATTCATCGAGGTTGGAAGGACAGAACACTCATTTGCTAGGAAACAGCATTATGACCATTCACATGCCATGTCTCCCATGAGTCAATCAACTCATGCTGTTGGCGGACCATCCCAAAATGTAGCTGATTCTGCCTGTTCCGGTATAGTATACTTAATTGAACAATTATTGCTATCATTACAATATTTTTAATTTAAATCTCGCAATACTACCTGTCACATTTAAACCAGTAAGTAGTAGCTAATGCCATCAGACATCAGTAAACAAACCATTTTGATTTTTAATCCCATGTGTATTCTTATTCTTATGGGACATTGGTTTTTAAATATATCTACTTTCTCATAAAGCTCAATAAAGGTATGTGTTGTGGGTACTGTAAGCGAAAATATATACATAGAAAATAAACATGACTATGGAACAAAAAAAATATTTTTGTGAGAAATACACTAATAGATGTTTTCACTTTTCACCGGGTGTTGCCTACGCTGTCGGTAGCAATATATAAGTTTAGTTCGCTATTTTATTCATTAAAATATAATTTTCCTTTGTTTGATTTTATTTTCAATTCATATTGATCTGCTTCTGCGTCGGTAACACCGGGCTTCAAACCCAAGACCTAATATTTAATTAAAATGTTTATAATTAAAAATACATTTTTTGTTCTTCCAGCTGACCGTTCAAACTTTCAAACACCACTTTAGCAGGGCTGCCACTTGAGCCTACTCCAGCAGATAAAGGTAATAACAACATTAATCAAGGCATCTAGCAGATTACTGTTAGTTAATAGTAAATTGTTACGTTACCCAAGCGTTGAAAGTGACTCATGACACCTAACATATTTCAATTATGAGTGTGAAATTGATGCTTTCACCCGAAGTAAACACTTTTAATTTTGACTGTGAGGAAAATAAAATACTACAGTAAATGAATATTACCTATATGTAAATGTATATCTAACACAGACCAACCATATCCTACCTCCAACATTTCCGCAATGGCCATTGGCCACCTTGCCACTGATAAGTGATAACTAGATTTTACCTAATCAAGTTGGTCACGAGGCACATCCAGATGAAAATGGAAACAATTGTGTCTGTTGTTGGACCACATGGCAATTAAAATAGTTATTTATTATACAAGGGGGCAAAGTTGTTGTTTAACTGTCGTGCCAATATTGAGACCTGAGCTAGCGAAAGATTCCAAAATTGAGCCACGAGCGTAGCGAGTGGTTCAAAAACTGGAATCTTGAGCATTGCGAAGGTCTCAAGGCACGAGAGTTGAACAAACTTTGCCGCCAAGTGTAATACAACTTTTTTCCCCTCACTATCGCAAGGAAATATGATTAAAAATCTCATCCAAATGTAAATTAACTTAAAGAAACCATTTAAAACTCAATGTCGAAACGTATCGTACAATAGAGTTAGGTACTTCTGGAATTTAAATATAGCCAATGGCTTACAAAGTCACCCATGAGAACGACCAATTTAACATGTGAGCTCCGATTGCGCATGTTTACTACGGTCATACAGATCCACTTATACTAGGCAGTAGGGGGCTATAGGAATTAGAGCAATGTCAAATTACTTTATTCACAAGAGTGTAAAAAGCGTTTTTACCCGCTCGTATTAAACGATAAACGAGCGCTTTACGAGCTAGTGAGGGGAAAAAATACTTTCTCTCCACCCTAGGGATGAAAACACTATTTTCTTGTTGGCTTGAAAATTTGACATTTCGAAAAAGTTTTATTGATTGAGATTTATAATACAACTAAACTTAATCATATATTTTTTTCTACTTGTCGGCTGTAGTATTTGAATTAAGATTACATATACAAAATTATAATCATACATTTTCATCGAGTTTGCTACTCAACTGAACTCATTTAATACAACACTGTAAGTTAATTGAATTTGATCAATAACGTACCAGCAATAAATACATCAACGAGGGGCCACCCCAGGATCTGGACTTCTTTACGGCGTATTAACTTGTGTTCATATCATTACTTAGATTTGTTTACTTATTTTTATTGACTCGTAGAGAAAGTATTATGCACAATAGTGTTGTAATGAATGAAGCTTTTCAATCGTGGCCCTAACACGGTACTCGAATGAAAAGATCTCTATTATCTATAACACGATTGTGTAAAATACTATTAGATTGGTCCGTCTCAATGGAAATATCCAATACCCATAGTTTGTTAGGATTCCGTAGCCAAAATGGCAAAAACGGAACCCTTATAGATTCGTCATGTCCGTCTGTCACAGCCGATTTACTCGGAAATTATAAATGCTACAGTGATGAAATTTGGTAAGGATATGTGTTGTATGAACCGCTACAGGATTATGATACTATATTGTAAAAAAATGTTTGGGGTGGGGGTAGTGATGTGCCGTTCCCGGGAATATTCCCTACGAGGGAATATGCCCGGAAGCATTCCCGGGAATATGCCCACCCAAAGGGAATATAGGGGAATATTGAAATCATGTATTTATACAAACTTCATTTTTCGGAATTACGTTAAAATGTAAATCTTAAACCGTGTAACTGGATAATAAACGGAGTAACTTACATAGTATAGTAAATTCCCAATACGCCCGGGCATATTCCCATTGTTCCCGGGCATATTCCCAATGTTACTGGGAATATTCCCTTGGTTAAAATAATACACATTTTAAGAGAGTATATCTTTATTATTATTACGCAAAAACGTTACAAATTATTACAGGTATAGTTTTAAGTACAATTAAATTTATACTTGTAAAAATAAGGTAATATACCAAATAAAGGAAAAAATCGTGGCATGCACATAAAGTAAAAAATCGTAAAAATTATAGGAAGCAATATTAACTAATCATGACAGTTCAATTTATTCCGTGCTCAGTGCTCATACTGCTCATCGATGTATTTGGTATTTCTGCTGTGATTGAGTTTTGGCTCGGCTCTCGATATTGAGTAGGTGGCGAGTGGCGACGTCGAACAACCGGGTACATCATTCGCTTCACTTGAGCCACTATTTGATTTGTTTTTTTTTATGTTCTTTAAAAAAACACTGCACTTTACTTTACATGGTGTTTTAATTAGAGCATTTTGCTAAGTGGTAGGCGAATTATGTGGCATTTTTGTACGAATACACAGCATTGCAATAATTGCAACAATAATACTTTATTGTTAACAGTTCGCGTGGTGAAATGTTCAAAAACTTTGCTCTTTGGCTTCATGATTTAAGCTCATATACGAACGTATTCACTGCACTAGATCCATAAGAAGACTGCAGAATTGCAGATGTAGTGAATAATGCCTTATCTATCTTCGTATTTTTACGGAAACGCCCGATCGTGTCATGCTTACTATGTACACTGACCCACATGCATGAGTGAGATAGTATGAAGCACTCGGGCGTTTCCGAAAAAATACAAATTACAAAGGTAAAAGTATTAACAGAAGTTCGAACTTGGTCGGCACCGCACCGCGAACTTGGTCCGCTCCGTACCAAATTCGATGGTGTGTTCAACGGTCCGCCGACATTATTATTATTATTATTGACGGTGCGGTCGGTTCGATGGTTTTCCCACAGGATTTGGTTCGGTCCGCACCAAGTTCGCTCGTGTGGACGGCGCCACCGCACCGCACTTGTAGGTAATTATTAATTAATTAAAAGTAAACAAACAATAAAATATTTATGATACTCCAGTTATTTAGGTACCTTTTGATACATGTGTAAGTATAATTTTGAAATGTCTTTTTATTGAAATATAGTACATATTCGAAAATGTTCAATAGGCTATGATGGATAAATCGGATGCATATCGACGTCATCGCTGTCTAGTAGCACGAAAAGCACTGGACCGTTTTTGAACGGTGCGACGGTGTGGCGAGCCGAGCGCACGTCCGGAGCGGACCAAGTTCGCTGTGTGGAGCGGACCATATTCGAACGTCTATTAATACTTTAAGAAAGACTTTATACACTAACATCTGTAGTGCACCACGTGGTTGTCATGTTATTACTTTTAAAAGCAAATGAAACGTATAATATTTGATATATTATATTGAAAAAATGAGAGAAAAAACATACTTTTGTTATATTTAATTACTTAATTAAGTACATGCGTTCTGTAAAAAATGGAATTTAAAAGAAAACAAACACTTAATAATGAAAAATATCTCAAGTAAATATAAAATTCAATTAGATAGGACATAAACTATAGAACCCTAAATATGCAGTTTTTGGTAAACCTCGTTTCTACCGTATACTTTGAATTACATTTAAATTCTATTAATATTTTAAACAGGAAACAATATTTCAATATTCCCTTGTCAGGGGAATATTCCCGGAAACATGGAAATATTCCCGGGAATATTCCCATTGGGAATATTCCCATTCCCGGGCATATTCCCGCGGCACATCACTAGATAGGACATAAACTATAGAACCCTAAATATGCAGTTTTTGGTAAACCTCGTTTCTACCGTATACTTTGAATTACATTTAAATTCTATTAATATTTTAAACAGGAAACAATATTTCAATATTCCCTTGTCAGGGGAATATTCCCGGAAACATGGAAATATTCCCGCGGCACATCACTAGGTGGGGGCCCTCCATACATGTAACTGAGGTAGTTAATAGATTTTTTTTTAGAACTATATAAGCGTGCGGGGTATTAATGCAAAGGTCTTTGAAAATGATATAAAGGTTTATAAACCTCATTTTTATTTAAGCGAATCGTTTTCGAGATATCTGCTCTCAAAGTCCGGAAAATGTGTCCCCCCCCCTCTATTTTTTAAACTACGCGTTATAAACTTAAAAAAAAATGTTATGCACATTAATAAATTCTATCAACGATTTTTGGTTTGATTAAATTATCTTTTATAGTTTTTGAGGTAAGTAGGTTGATTTAACCGTATTTTTTAACGATAAATTGATAATGGTTCGGAACCCTTCGCGCGCGAGTCCGACTCGCACGTAATTTCTAGGGCTCGCGGTCGTGTCCGGGTTTCGTGTCAACGTTTCTCAAACCCGTGTTCGTGTTACACGTACACGGGTTTATGAGTTTATTGTATGAAATAGACCTTATTGCGTAATAGATAAGAGTCGAAATTTATAAAACATTAATAAAAAGTTATATCGGCTGACCTTTCCTGAACAGGTAGTGTTTTGTAGTGTCGAATGATCTTATTTGCATTTGCTCAAACTATTTCGAACAAGTTCGGTTCGGTCTTAAGTACCCGGGTACCCGGGTAGCACGCGGTTTCGTGTAAACGGTATCCGTGTATTGGACACGGACACGGGTACCCGGCGGGTTCGTGTAATTCGAGTTCTTAGTACCGTCGGGCTTTAGAACACGGGTATCCGGTTTGGCGGTTTACACGTGTACCGTGAGCCAGGGATCGGAACCGGTTTTTTAGAAAAACCTCCAAATAGCTCAATGTTTTAAAATGTTTTACGCTCTTTATGTAGTATTCAACATTATATGTAATTATTATGATCATATTTCTCAATTACTCCATTAACAAAAAAAATATAAACCGAAGAACGAAAAAGAACGGAATTCGAACCGTTCTTTTGTATGGAGCAAAAACCGTTATCCGATCCCTGCCGTGAGCCCTAGTAATTTCTCGGCATGCTTAACCATACTAAACCCTATTATTTGTACTTTATGATACAATCAAGAAATAAAAAGAATCAAACAAGAAATAAGTATTTTTTCATCTATTTTAAATTTTGCATTATTTTTGGGACAGCCTTTATATTACGTACAAGCGTAAATTCTAACTGCTGATGAAGAATAAATTGTGGTCCGGTACTGAAATTTCATTTACATGAAATTTAAATCAATTACACACTGACCCCCTTTATTCGTAAACGTCTGCTAACTTAGCAAGCCGGGTTATTCCCACCTGTTACCACCAACTTGACACCAGTGGTAACAACTGGGAATTTTTTTCCCACCTGTTACCACCTGAGTACTTGGTGGTAACTACTGGGAAAAATAATTCCCAGTAGTTACCACCAATCACTTTAGTGGTAACTACTGGGAAAAATAAATCCCAGTTGTTACCACCAAGTACTTTACTAGTAATGTGCTTGTTTTTAATATAATATATACACAAAATACTTTGCCAGTTATTAATAAGGAGCTAATTTTATGAATATTACTTTATTTACAAAATGTCTTATTAACCATCGAATTTCACAAAAAAATTAATACATTTTGAAAATATTTTTTTCACTTTTTTTTAAATTATGTTGTCAATATTACCTAATCTGAACCAAAAATATTAAGAACTATGTATATTGTATAGGAGCATTTCTATTTACCCATGTAAGAATTTGTTAACAGATAGTTACATTTTCAATGTGTGTTTATCTGTAGATACATAAAAACATTACGTATACACAGTGTATTAGAATTGAATGTGTCCATACTTGCACTTATTTCTTACACGCTTGTAAGTGAACTGACTTGATTATCACAGGGGCAGGTAAAAAGGGATGACGGGTGACCGGCTCGTAGAAGGGATAACTTTAATTTTTCATCGTGTTGTTTTAACGGATTACGAATCTCAATCCTTTTTTAAGATTATTATAACTACTACAAGGTTTTAGGTACTTACACGAAAAATGAAATATTGAAATATTCTTGTTTTGAATAAAAAATCAGTGTAATTCGTCTTTATTTGTAGTATAACATTTTATAATAATTATAGTCTCTGGAAATTGTGACCATTGTATAACAGAGTTTATGGCTACTAGGTATCCTATTGCAATAGTACTAAATATTAACTTAGTGGTAACTACTGGGAATTCAAATTCCCATCTCTTACCACTAAACTAATTGGTGGTAACTACTGGGAATTCTTTTTCCCAGTAGTTACCACCAATTAGTTTGGTGGTAACAGTTGGGAATTTTAATTCCCAGTTGTTCCCAGTGGTAACAGGTGGGAAAAAAAATCCCAGTTGTTACCACTGGTGTCAAGTTGGTGGTAACAGGTGGGAATAACCCAGCAAGCCGGTAAGTATTGTATTGTTTGTCCTTTTCGGTCACCCTCATCCACAAGAGTAAAACGGACTACCGATACTTAGCGGCTTGTTAAGTTAGGAGGTGTTAGGGCGTTTTCACAAACCGTTGTTGAAATCACCTTGTTATTTAATTCGGACAAGTTTGTGTTTGTTCTACTCAGGATCACGAGCTCTTTCGATTCTAATAGGAGAAAAAAAAATGTCCCAAAAAGTTTTTTCCATTACGTTACCGTTTTTTCATAGATGTTCAAAGGCGGTAGGGTAATGGAAGGAATGAAAAGTGTATGAAAATTATGGGACATATTTTTCCTCCTAACAAAATCGAATGAGCTCGTGATTCTGAGTCGAATAAGCCTAAACTTGACCAAGAACAAGGTGATTTCAACAACGGTTTGTGAAAACGCCTGTTTATGATTATGAATAAGACGGTCAGTGTGTAATAGGGCTCGCGGTCGTGTCCGGGTTTCGTGTCAACGTTTCTCAAACCCGTGTTCGTGTTACACGTACACGGGTTTCTGACCCGATTTACACGGGTATTTAAAGTCCGTGTAAATAATATCCGTCTGCACGGGTTCACGGGTACACGGGTATTATTTACACGGACTTTAATTACCCGCGGGTTCGGGGACGTCCTACCCGAGAAGCGTACGAATGGGTCGTGAGACTTGAGAGCTATAGTACAAATGGATAGATAAGCGGAAGGCTAATTGTATGAAATAGACCTTATTGCGTAACAGATAAGAGTCGAAATTTATAAAACATTAATAAAAAGTTATATCGGCTGACCTTTCCTGAACAGGTAGTGTTTTGTAGTGTCGAATGATCTTATTTGCATTTGCTCAAACTATTTCGAACAAGTTCGGTTCGGTCTTAAGTACCCGGGTACCCGGGTAGCACGCGGTTTCGACACGGGTACCCGGCGGGTTCGTGTAATTCGGGTTCTTAGTACCGTCGGGCTTAAGAACACGGGTATCCGGTTTGGCGGTTTACACGTGTACCGTGAGCCCTAGTGTGTAACCGTCGCGCTATCCGGAGACGTTAAATAAATAAGAAGTACTTACAACTTGTACGCATAATGTTATTTTTTTAAATAATAGTTACAAAACGAAATCATAATCATAAATTAAATTATGTGCTATATCTACACTACATCAGTGGCGGCTGTACCTAAAGGCTGGGTCACACCGGATACGTGTACGTGCACGTGCACGTGCGCGTTGTAGCTTATGTAAACGTCATATTAGATGGCACACCGCTTGCGCACCGTAACGCAGCTCCGTCGAGACAAAACCGGTTGCGTGCTGCGTGCACGCGCTCACGCAGCGGAGCGGCAACGTCGCTGCGATGAGCGCAGTGATGACGTAGTATTTACCGGCGTTCCCTATGAGACGGCGAACCGAACATGTTGGGTCATGCATTGCTTGGTGCTGCGCTGGTGCTGTGCGGCTCTCTTGTTTTTGTAATCGATTGCCAAATACGACGACGGGCGACGGGTAGCGGCGGGCGGCGGCGAGGAGAGGCGGGCGGTGGGGGGCGGAGGCCGGGGGGCGACGGGTGGTGGTGGGTGGCGACGGGTGGCGGCGATCGGAGGCTGGGGGTGGCGGGCGGCGGCGGATGGTGGTGGGTGGCGACTAGAGCTCCCGATATACGTACTATTCGCCGAACCGTAGCTCCGTGTCCTTAACCCCGGCGGTACTAAGATCACGAATTTCACAGTCACGCCGAGATACGTACCCAAATCTTTGTTTGTATACGTATCTACGAATCTTGGCTTCGTTCTGGCAATGAATGCTCGTGGCATGGATCCGGCCGGACCGATTACAATGCAAACAAATAAGACCTATTATTGAATGACAACTTGTTTTTAAAGTACGTATTGAGTATTACACTCTGAATCAGGACCAAGGGGATTTTATTGATTATACTTGCATATTTCGTATCGATTTATGTTATAAAATGACGTGTTAGGTACTGTGTTCTATATAACAAGCGATGGTGTTATTTATGGTTTGGAATTTATATTGTGACTTTGAAGATCGAAAAATGTATATTTGACCAAATTGCTATAAATAAAAGATAATACAGTCGTTCATTTAAGTTTAGTACCTGACAAGGCGGCCCTTTTGTAGATAAGACCTATACTAAGAATTTCCATGCGCAAAGTAGCAAACAATAGTTTGTCTGCGATGTAATTGACCACACGTGGTAATTTTACTGAGAAATGTAATAACTTGGGCTTTACCTGGTACGCCTTTTGTTTGTGAAGGTTAATGAAGTAGCCGCATCTTTGTTTTGATATAGATAAGCGGGGGATGTTTTAGTTAATTCGGAGAGGGCAATTTCGGATTTTAGTCTTATACGTGTTTAGTCACTAATAAGATTGCAGTCCGAACAGACTTAGCGATAGTTGAGTCGAATTTAAAGTAGTTGTTTTTTCTTGTTTCGTTACATTTTTGTTTTGTTACTGTTGGTGAGAATATAGCGTTTTTAAAGTGTGTCAATAATGAAGATAAGTTGGGTGTGGAGTTATGCCACCAGGGTCGGTGACACGGTTTTATGCACTTTGTGCAGTGATCGTACGAACAATGAGTTTTCGTGTCGTGGTGGTACAACAGGACAGGATAGATAGGAAATCATTTGAAAGCGGTGCACCTAAAATCTCCCGTCGTCGTCACGACTTCTAATGAGTTAGTATATTGTATTTTTTAATTATATTGCATTTGAATATCCTTTTGTATTTCAAAAGGTCTTTCAGGTAGGTATTTTGTAGGAAATACCGCTGCCTACTAAGCGAAACTCTCAGGTTCGAATTCTGATAAAAAAAATCATTTTATTGCTGAGTTATGGGTTTCCTAGTATAGATTTATCGTTGCCTGGTCAATATTGATTTATGTATTTATTTATCTCAACTTTATTGCGCAAAAGAAAAACATAATTTATGATATTTACAACTAAGAAAAATTATTTACACCGCACAGTGTTATGTATTTTTAACTTTCGCCCTCATCTAATCATTAAATTAGGTGATTAATACATAACAATGTGTCAGTTTTTATGAATACCTATTGAACTCAGAAAATATCAATATTTTATAATTTTACCCTCCTTACCTTAAAGTGCTGTACCTAAGTACCTAATATGTAAAATTTAATTTCAGTACGTATACACGTTATCATACTGGAATTAAGTACAATTACTTATTTATTACATTTTCAAACTAAGTTATCGTACTTTACGTTAGAAAGGCAATTAGGTAACCACTAAATTATATTCACAAATATTCCTTAGTCCTTAAAGACAACGCATCGAATCGTTACTCGACAACGCGGGCGGAACGTATCTGCGTGTAATTATGATACGTATCCCCGTGTACACGTGTATACGTAACTTTATTGTAACGTAGCCGTGTAACACGAAGGAAACGGGCCATAAATCCGTTGCCGTGTAACACGGCAACGTGGATCCGGCTACGGTTACACGAAACACGGTCACGACCACGAGCCCTAGTGGCGACGGGTTGTGGTGGGAGAAGGCGGATGGCGGGCGGCGATGGGTGGTGGTGGGTGGCGACGAGTGGTGGTGAATGGCGACGGGTGGTTGTGGGTGGCGACGGGTTGCGGTGGGGGGAGGCTGCGGGTGCAGGCGTCGGGCGGCGGTGGGTGGTGATGGGTGGCGACGAGTGGTGGTGGGTGGCGACGGGTGGTGGTGGACGGCGGCGGGCTAAGGCCGAGGGTGGCGGGCGGCGGTGGGTGCGGTGAGTGGTGACGGGTGGTGGCCGGGGGTGGCGGATGGAGGTGGGCGACGACGGGTGGTGATGGGTGGCGACGGGATGCAGTGGGGGGAGGCGGGTGCCGACCGGGGGTGGTGGCGGGTGGAGGCGTTGGGTGGTAGGTGGTGGGTGGCGACGGGTTGCGGTGGGGGGGGCACCCTACACCCCCGGCCACCACCCGTCGCCACCCACCTTCCCCTCGCCGCCGCGCGCCACCCTCGGTCACCACCCGCCTCCCCCCACTGCAACCCGTCGCCACCCACCTCCCCCTGCCGCCGCCTGCCACCCTCGGCATTAGCCCACCGCCGTCCACCACCACCCTTCGCCACCCACCTCCACCCGCCGCCACCCCGGTCACCACCCGTCTCCCCCCACCGCAACCCGTCGTCACCCACCACCGCCTGCCTCCCAACGCCTCCACCCGCCGCTAATCACACAGCGGTGCTGCAGCGTGCGCCACCGTTGCGTGCACAGCTCTGCAGCTCTGCGTGCACAGCTCTGCGTGCGCAGCTCACGGTGTGACATGAGTGCCGTGCACGCCACGCAACGCGCACGTGCACGTGCTCGTACACGCATCTGTGGCCTATACCACAAAACTTTACAAGCGTACAATTCTACAAAATTGTATAAATTCCCATACAAAAAGTTGACAATTTTGTAGAATTGTACGCTTGTAAAGTTTTGTGGTAGGTATAGGGGCCTGGTGTGACCCAGCCTTAAAGTGTGCTCGTGCACTGTACAAAGTGTACAACCATATCTCGACCTGAGAGGCATAAGGTCGGTTCTGTGGGTATGAGATAGAAATTATATTATAATTTAACAGGATCGTCATCAATATCATTAATAAACATTTTTAAATACTCCACGACATTCCTATATTTTTATTTTCATATTTAAAAAATAATTATGTAATCATTCACTATGGCGAAGTCCTTAAAACTATTTGTTTCGCTCGTACTAAAAGTCATCCGTGCGCTCGGCGGAGCGCACTCGTATCAAGTTCTAATTGTATAGGAATCGCGGCTGGAATCACCTCTGGCGGATGAGACAGAAGATGCTACGTACAGTCGGGTTCAAAATGCATGCTTGCATGGGCAGTTTTAAGACTTTTAAGTAAGTTTAAGTTTTTAAGCCGTGTGGTGACGGCAGTAAGAATACATTTGTCACTACCCCAACTCCTCCTGCGGGTGTCGTAAGAGTCGACTAAGGGATTGAAGTGTCACTGACCATTCTACAAGATTGATGATGGGCAGCAGCGTCATCATAGTGGACACATTACTGCGATCGCAAATCCGCTTGCCCAGCGTGGCGATTATGGGCATTTACCTCCTAATGCGTCTATACGCAAAGTTAATAGGAGAGGCCTACGTCCAGGTCGTCCAGCAGTGGACTAATATAGGCTGATGATGATGGTGGACAGTTTATGAATGAATTCATTCATAAATCGTCCATTCAATTCTGAACGCCACTGTGCAAACTGCAAACTGTATTGAAGAAATTTGCGAATTTCGAGCGCCGTCCCGTCCCGACTAGGGCTCTCGGTCGTGTCCGGGTTTCGTGTACCCGTTTCCGTGTACCCGTTTCTTTGCTACCGGGAAACGGGTTTCTTACCCGTTGGGAACGTGTAATTAGGAACCGTGTAATTAAGACACGGATACCCGTTCTTATCCGCCCTCAATGTGTAGTGGCATTGGCAATCTAAAACATAGGTTCATAAACATCGGTTTTATATTTGAATAAAGTATTGAACCGCATTTAACCACTAACAAAGAAAATTTCTAACTGCGTAATTCGTAAAAAACTTCGAATTTTTCGGTAGGTATTGTTTTGTTTCTGACTTTTTACTAAAAAAAACATAGGCTTTTCGAATATTCAATTGCAATGGATCCACAAGACTCAAGCTTGGAAACGTTTCTAACTTGGAAACGTTTCTAAGTGGAAACGTTTCTTGGCGTTTCGTGTCGTTCGGGTTCTTAGTACCGCCGGTGTTAAGGACACGTGTACACGTGTCTGCGGGTAACACGGGTACCGGTAGCCCTAGTCCCGACTGGGCTGTGCCGAGTTGCCGATGATTTCCGGAATTAACCGAATCGATACAAAGCGGTCGAAGCGGCTGCCACCGGCGCGGCTCGCTGTATTATTTTTTTAATTGCATAATTATACAATTTAAACTGTAGATAAAGTAAATAAAATTATAAATAGAAAATAAAATGCGCGTGTGAAAACGAATGAGCCAATTGCATTTTTAAATTACATTATTTTCCATACTAAGTGCACCACCGGTTCCCGAAGTCAGTAGCCGCCACTGATCTACATGTCATGAAGCCTAACCGGTAACCCACTCTCGGCCAAGCTTCAAGCGAGCGCACACATTACTCTGGGCCACCAGTGCCACCACCACTGTCAAAAACGGAACCCTTAATAGATTCGTCATGTCCGTCTATCTGTCCGTTATTATAGCCGATTTACTCGGATTGAATAAGGATATGTGTTGTATGGACCCCTACATAATTATGATGTATGATACTAAGAGTATATTGACAAAAATTGGGGTTGGGGCCCTCCTTACATGTCATTGGGGGGAAAGAAATGTTTTTCGATGTAAATAAGCGTGCGGGCTATCAATAAAATTTTCTAAAACACATTTCAATTTCAGCGAATCGTTTTCGAGATACCAACTTAAGTGTTATTTTGAGTATGTGCTTATATTGGAGACGCTGGTTGAAATATTTGTTGCTACGGAAACCATCGTGCGCGAGTCTGACTCGCACTTGACCGTTTTTTTTTTTAATATAATGGGTCACAGCCTGGCGCAAACACTATCGACTGCCGCCAATGATGCATTCCAGACGGATAGTTAAAGGACCCCGGGCCTAAAGTATGGAAAATGTGGTTTCAGTCAAATCTTCTGAAATTTTGATATGTTATAGATTTCAGTGCCCTGAACAAAAAACTCTATGGGTGCTACCGCGGTTTCCAGGTCCCTTTCCATGTTCTGCTCGATTTTGTACCAGATAACAAAGTAGTACTTAGTTCTACTTCGGGTCTATTTATTTAAACAATTGACATTAGTTTGAAACTTTTTCGTGATAATGCTGGTTAGTTAATAGTACATTGTGTATTTAGGGCGGTAAGTAAGAATTTGCGAACGAGTGGATCAGTATGGAGAAGTGTATATATATTAATGCCCTTGACTGTACACACAATGTTTTTCATCACACCTGTGATGGAAAAAAGTAAATAAAACAATATATTTTCACAAAACTACTCTAAAATGGTCTAAATCAGGGATGACTTAATTTCATCATTTTCATAAAAGAAATCTCGGCGCGGCGCGCGGTGTGCGCCGGACCGCGCTAGTGCGACGTAATGTTGTATGAAAATCCTTGACGGCCTACTAGGACGTAATGACGCACCTACGGCGCGCATCACCGCAGCGTATTGGCGCACTTACCGAACAGGTGTGATGAAAAGACATAAAACGTCTACAATGTCAACTTCATACGCACGTGATTGACTTATCGTTTTTAGCTAAATGTGTGATTCTATAATACCTATACCTACTTAAGGTCTTCGCACACTATATCAACTCCACACCCACTCGACTCAAGTCTTATCATTTAAATTAAAACCCTGTGTCATATGTTCAAGGTTTAATTTCAAAAAAAATATATTAAAATAGTGTACGACGAGTGGCCTACGCATCGTACACTAAAGGTCAACCCCGACTTGTTTGTCACGCAACGACCACACGTTGTCCACGTAACGACTATGCGGTTGCGACTGACGTGTATCGAGCAACCATTTTCATTGCCCACTCGTTGACACCGCATTGTCCACTAGTGACCATTGGGTGTGGATCAACTAGTTGACTACTCATCGTGAGTGTGAGTAGAGTTGCTGCCGCGTTGGCGTGGAGTTGTTAGAGTGTGCGAAGACCTTTAACATTGTAAAATATGAACTCATTCAAACATTAGAAAATATGGCGCTAATTTTAAATAGAGGACATTGCTTCGTATGTAATAATGCTGTTGTTTTTCGTGCACTGCGGCGGATACCTACCAAAAAACAACGAAGAAAAAATTATATCTGCTATTTCGTTCAGATAATCTATTGAACAACATGCCGGCTGAGTTCAACAACGAGTCCCGTGTGTGTATTAATTGTGGCCGATTGCTGAACTCAGCCGGCATTGTACCTATGTATGTAGACGTTTTATATCTTTAACTAACCAGCATTATCACAAAAAAGGTTCAAACTAATGTCAATTGCTTAAATAAATAGACCCGAAGTAGAACTAAGTACTACTTTGTTATCTGGTACAAAATCGAACAGAACATGGAAAGGGACCCGGAAACCGTGGTAGCACCCATAGAGGTTTTTGTTCAGGGCACTGAAATCTATTACATATCAAAATTTCAGAAAATTTGACTGAAACCACATTTTTCATACTTTAGGCCCGGGGGTCCTTTAAGATTCTAATAAATCAACCTTTTCCATATAATATAATATTTTAGCCTATATAATGTCCCACTGCTGGGCACAGGCCTCCTCTCATATATGAGAGGGACTGGGCTATATAGTCCCCACGCTGGCCCTAAGCGGGTTGGGAACTTCACATACACCTTTGAATTTCTTCGCGGATGTATGCAGGTTTCCTCACGATGTTTTCCTTCACCGAAGGAAATTTTTCCATATTTAACATAATATTGTTTATGTTACGGCGATATGCTTAGTTCTATAGAAATCATACCTCTCATACAATCATTTGTGTTATTCGATAATCACAAAGTCTTCTAGTTCCTTGATTGTCTTATCTTTTGAGTAATTGCTATGGCTTCGTGGTCTGCGGGCGACCTCTGTAATAGCACTTACAGTGTTATCCCTTATTGGCATGGATATGTGTGTATTAATGATTTCTAAAACACTACAAATTGCCCAATCAAAATACGCCACCATTAAAATTCTTTCAATCGCGAGACGGCGGCGCTGACCGCGCCCGCTTGGGTTGCTGAATTTGTAACTTAACATACAGCGTGCTTTATAATAAATATAATAATAATAATCTGAAAATATGGCTCATTTTTTTATTCATTTGTATTAAACCGCTTGTATCATTCAGGAATCGAAATAGGAAAAAATAAAAATTAATTCCTTTTTTTGTCAAAGATAAATTATCTCTAAGAGACATTACTTCTCTGTTACACAAAAAAAAACTATTTAGTTATTAAATGATCTATTCTAACTAACATTTTCTTCGGTACCGCGATAGTTAGTCATGTGGTGTAATCGGGTGCGCCAAAGTATTTATAAAATTGCAACTTAGATTATTGGAACTCCGAAAATGTTTCTTATACAATTTAACATCATAATGATCGGTATTTAAAAGTAATCTTTGTTCATAATTATCATCACTTAGAATTATTTATGTTCATAATGTCGTTTTTCACATATTTTTTTTTAGTCCTAACTTTTATGTTTATATAATTTTTCACTATACTTTAATTTATGCTATATACTCTAATGTTATATTTATTTTTATCTGTACTGGTTTTATGTATGAATTATTTTTGTTTAATTAAATATAAATCGTACTATTACTGTAAACACTAGCTACCTGCACAAATCAGGTTGTGGCAGAGTACTGGACTAAACGGGTTCCCTCTATCTGACATAACTTTTTTGTCCGAAACGCTTACTTAGGTCATAACAGACTTGGCATAATCTATTTTGGCATAATCTTAATGAGGCAGAAACATTACTTGGCTTAAATAACAATATTTCGAACATTATTTTGTCCAAACCTATCTTGGCATATCATTATTTACGCCGAGTGTTATAAGACGTAAGATATTTTTTTGGGCATATTTGTTGTGAGGGTGAAAAATTCTGCAGTGAGCGAGCGAAGCGAGCGAACAAAACCTTCCGGGGCAGATCCGACTCGGATAGGTTAGGTTAGAAGACTAAGGCGGGAGCTTTGCTCCCGCCTTAGTCTTCGAGGTTATTTTTTTTTTAGCAACCTAGAAAGTACTCAGCTCAGTAACACAGTAAGTAACGTACAGAATATTACTACTACCTCGATTATATTGAGAGGTTGTAATTATTCCTTCTCTGTTATGCTAAAACAAACTATGCCGATACTTTATATGCACATCCAGATTATGCCTCATCATAAATAGGAGCATCGAAATTATGCTCGAATAATATTCGAACAACTCGAAATCTGCCACAACGAAATATGCTAAAGTTGAGTATGCCACAACCGTTTCTGCACAAAGCCAATTATGACTAAGTACATAGTTTATGTCATGTAGAATTATTCATAAAAGAATTATGCCACAACAGGGTGAACCTAATGGGGAAATGTTTATAAATAAAAATTTAATTTCAAATAACTTTATGGGTATAGATTAATCTACTTGACGACTTTAGGAGGATAAAATTTCGAAATAAAAATCGTTATGAACATTGTAGGTAGAAGTATAATTTTTAGTAAGAAAAAAGTATGAGATAAATTTTTCGGAGTAATGATGATTATGAGTAAAAAACGGTATTAGTAAAAAAATTCGAAGAAAAAATTGTATAAGTGCCAATATGGACCCGGTGTAATCGTACGCAACTACGCAGTGGGTAAGTGTACCTAACCCAATCACATCAGACTGAAATGTATCGCGTACCTACTAACGGGTTGGCTTAAAGTAATGAGAATTTACATTTTTAATAAAATAAAAATAATAGCAAAAAGCTTTGGATTATCGATTTTATAATCACAAACTAGAGGATATGGACATAAGCTGCACAGCCTTTAATAATAACAAATGCCCGGTTTTCTTCTTTAAGTACCTAGCTTTCTCATGAACGTGCATAATACTTTGGACAACTTTCAAAAATACTCTCGTTCATTATTCCCGGAATTTCATTTGAAATATTAATCCATTCTTGAATCGAGTTCTCACATATCACTACATACATTCAAAGGTATTTAGAAATTAATAAGAATTGTTGTTTCCTGAAACTTAATAACATGTGGCGGGCTGGCAACATTTAGTAGCTTTTCCACGGCCACCTAAAATGAGTGAAAACCGACATTGCATACAGATTTACCGAAACATGCCTATATTAAAACGTCCGTAAAACTCGATTCGTAGGAGATTTTAATTGCCTACTATGTGAATTGATATTGTAAAGGATGACTTTTGTTTGATCCAAATGTAATGTACCAAAATAATTAAAACTAGTTATAAAAAGACACTTCCGAAAATGTACTTAAATGTTGTCCAAAGCATGACGTGCAGGGTTAGAAGACAGTTAGGTACATAAATCAGAGGTGGGAACTTCATATGCTGTGTTAATTTATTTTTATATAATGTGTAATATACTCTACTTTATGATTACAAATCCAATAAACCAATAGCTTTTGCCTATATTTATACGTTTTGAAATATAAAAATTCTCACTACTTTAAGCCAATGTTAATTACTGCTAAAGTTTACCCCAAGTGATTATATTTACTTATATCAGTTAAATTAATTAATGTTACTACGTTCCATCCCCATCATTCCGACGTTACAACAACACTTTACAGGGTTCGTGGTCTGAATGGTCAGGCTAGAGTTGGTTCATAACTTCGTTCATTCATTTTCCGATTTGGTCCATTTGGTTCTTTTGACATAAATTCGCCATTAGAAATTGGAAGCCTTCCTGAATTCCGACACAAGAGACCTTATGCACCATAGTAACTTTAAAATAATATTTTAAAAGCTGGGCTCACAGTTCTCTATAAACTTTTGAATACCTAGTGATTTGCATTCATGAAATAATTTATTTCATAGATACAGTAAACACACAAAAAAAAACGATATTTTCATGTTTCACTGTTACACGGTAAGCTGTACAAATGCTTGTGTTGTTCGGATACTAGGCGACGACATGTACAATAGATTGATACCAATAAATACTTATGTAGAAGACGTTCCATGATCATAACAAATATTTGTGATAAGCCCACAAATCGTCCAGTATCGTAGGCAGGGCAGGCTCACTACCAGGGGCCTATTTCTCAAAAGCTTGTAACTTGTAATACAAGCGGAAGTCCTTATCTAATTAATAGTGTTAAAAAGTGACTTCCACTTGTATTACAAGTTACAAGCTTTTGAGAAACGGGTCGCAGCAGAGGGGCTACGGATTCTGACTAATATCGATTTGTAAACAATATGTTTTATTTTTTCCAGTAGATGGCTCTTCTGTCCTTCCCGCTGACCACTGCACCACTGTCGTACCGGTACCATCATCATCATATCAGCCGAAAGACGTCCACTGCGGAACATATGCCTTCCCCAAAGATTGCCACAATGACCGGTCCTGTGCCATCCCTCTTGGCAATTCCAATAAACACAGGTAACGATAATACTATGATTAATGACTTCTATCTTATTATCTGGGGCGCTTACGGTGGACCTATGGTATGATATGTAATATGTTTGAAAGTAAATGCTAACATAGATACTCAGTACGAAATCTACACCTGATAAATACCTAGTCTCATAATAAGATCGTACGAACCAGTAGTAGATTTTTTTCTCTCATGTCAGACGATTCGAAAGTGCTTATTAATAAGCTTACTTGAATAAAGAATAGTTTGACTTTTGACTTTTGTACAAATACTCAAATACATATTATAAAACCAAGACCAAGTCACAAATATTTGTGATAAACACAAATAAATGCCTTCGCCTGGACTCGAACCTGGAACCTCCAGCTAAGTAGTCACTACTACTACTACCGACCGAGCTACGGAAGCCGTACTGGATGTTGTTGTTTCACCTGAGTGAGATAGGGAGGGCCCTAGAAATAAAGTGAGAGAGAACGTGCTGGTCACCGTTTCCCGCGCTTGACTGATTCGCTGCAGACTTATATCAAATATTGTAGTTATTAAAACTTTTTATCATCTTAATATTTAAAGAGGAAATCGATTTCTAATTTTTTTTATGCCCTCACCGGGATTCGAACTCAGAACCTCCAGCTTCGTAGGCAGGGTCTAGAAATAAGTAAACACGTAATCTGACGTCTGTAAATCATACAGAAATAATAATCAAGTAGGTACTAGGTACAGTCGAGTGCATTAATATATAGACACATTTGTAAGGGATCAGTATGGAGAAGTGTATATATATTAATGCCCTTGACTGTACTCATTATTTTAATAAAATATTTAATATCATATTATTTCATAAACATTGCCAGGAGCCTTGATAGAATCAGTCAGTCAAACTTTAAGTAGAAATTAAAATTAAACAATTGGAATAAATTTGCAATATCAATAAAATTACAATTTATTTTCAGGTCAGCAAATGGATCAAATGAATCAATAAGATTGTGTTCCATCGTATTCGATGAAATGAAGTCGGACACTGTGACTACATTACTCCAGGAAACATGATAAGATCAATGGTTTCGTGGAGCTGACTGAGAAGACCAACCAATTAGCCGATCACGCTTTGGCTTTTATTATAAAAGGCGCAGTACACAAGTGGCAACAACCGACAGCGTTTTACTTCTCCGAAGGCACCGCCGAGGGGCCGCAGATGAAGCAAATAATTAAACAAATAGTAGCAGCTGTTTGTGACACGAGGCTCCAGCCTATCGCTTTGATAAGCGATCAGGGAATCTCATTCCAAAATGCTTTTAAAAGCCTTCAAGAGGACACTAGAAGATCGAAAATTATAGCCGGCGACGAGACGGGTAAGGTCTATAATATTAAAGAAGCTTTATGTTTTTCTATTATTTTATTATTAATAATTTAATAGTTCGAAATTCAATTCTGACAAACGATCATAATTATTTATGGACATGAAATAATAATAAATAAATATCGTGGGACATCTTACACAAATCAACCTAGTCCCACGGCAAGCTCAATTAAGGCTTGTGATGCAAGCAAGAAAACAATTGTTTAAATTAGATAATATAAAAAATATTTTAAAAATAAAAATAAAACCGCCTTCAAAAATTCGCCCGAACTAAAAAGTTAAAAATAATTTTGGTTCCTACTTCTTAGGATTTCCTACTTAAACCTTTAAACCTTTTACCCTATTCATTGAAATAAAACATTATGGCTAGGTACCCTACAGATTTCTTAGAAGTCGGTGCCAAGCCGAATACTTTCATAGGTATATATTAGATAGAGCTTTGTAACTTACTGTCACTCCGATTACGCTTTTATCAACATAATGGTCTGCCTCAGTCATTTTCATGAAAGCATAACCGGAGTGACAGTAAGTTACAAAGCTCTATCAAATACATAAAGTACTCGCAAAGTGAACATATTTGGCTTGGCACCGACTTCTAAGAAATCTGTAGGGTACCTAGCCATAATGTTTTATTTCAATGAATAGGGTAAAAGGTTTAAAGGTTTAAGTAGGAAATCCTAAGAAGTAGGAACCAAAATTATTTTTAACTTTTTAGTTCGGGCGAATTTTTGAAGGCGGTTTTATTTTTATTTTTAAAATATTTTATTTTTTGCTTTTTAGTAGTGTAAATATAAAACCGTTATTCAGTATGCTCTAAATACTTATAATTAGAATGTACTGCACTGTAGTAGGCCATAAAACCTGAACTGGCGAACTTATATGAATACAAAAACAATTTCAAAGGTAACAGACTTAGCATGCCAATATTATTTAAAGAATCACTAACCGCTAACCGACATGTCATAACTACTAAGCAAACACTTGAATAGATCTCGAAAATGTATGACATTTGTTATATACAAAGAATGATCCTCCAACCCCTAATCGTTAAGGAGTTATTCCTTTCATCATCAGCTCACCAACATGAGACTATGACCACCTAAAGGCAAATACTCGAATAGCCTCCAAAATATATGAAATATGTTATATTTAAAGAATTATCCCCCAACTCCTAATCTCCAAGGAGTTGTACCTTACATCATCAGCTCACCAACATGAAAGGATGACCACCTAAAGGCAAATACTCAAATAGCTTCCAAAATACACGAAATATGTGATACTTAAAGAATTATCCCCCAACTCCTAATTGCTAAAGAGTTGTACCTTCCATCATCAGATCACCAACTTAAGATGTTCATGACTAGATGCAAATACTTGATTAGTCTTCGAAAATAAATGAAAAATGTCATGTGTGCCTACAACATTTGAAGAGTTCCCTCGATTTCTCCAGGATCCCATCATCAGATCTGGATTCGGTGACAATGGGACCAACTAGAAGGTATACCCTTTCAAACAAAAAAAGAATATTTCAAATCGGTCTACGCGTCTTCGAGTAATCGGGGAACATACATAAAAAAAAAAAAAAGATTTCGACGAATTGTAAACCTCCTCCTTTTTGAAGTCGGTTAAAAATTGCCATGTATTTTCGTGTATTGTCGTTTTTAAAGTACAACTTCGTATCATTGGTTTTTGTTATCGTAGTAGGTTTGAAGATACTCATTTATTTGTTTATTAGGGCGAGTAATTTGAATTTGTATACTTTCCAAATTACATTTTTATTTTTATTTCCAGATGACGCAATACATCTGAACAACCAGTGCCTCAGTGTGGTGTACGACCCGCCACATTTAATAAAGGCCAAATTTAATTTTGGCTAAAAATATAGTAATGAATAGCAAAACATGCAAGTGGCAGGACTTGGTGGATGTGTACCGCACCGACTGCGGCCACCTGCTGCCCAAGCTCAACGATGACCACATACTCCCGGGCTAAATTAAAAAGATGAAGGTAAATATTTTATGTTTTATATACCTACATGTAACTAGGTAGAAATAAATAAATAAATATCTTGGGACATCTTACACAAATCGACCTAGTCCCACGGTAAGCTCAATTAAGGCTTGTGATGTGGGTACATACCAGGCGACGATATATATAATATACATAGATACTTAAATACATACACAGCCATGACCAAGGAACAAATATTTGTGATAAATAAATACACAAATAATGCCCTCGCCGGGATTCGAACCCGGAACCTCCAGCTTTGTAGGCAGGGTCACTACCAACTAGGCTACGGAGGCTGACAAAGAAAGAAATATAGATTTATATAAAATCTTACACATTTTAAGCTAATTACCTATATAGTGTAAGTTAAAAGATTGGCCAGCAATAACATGACAAGATCCTAGGCATTTAGAGAATGATTGACAAACATCGTGATAAAGTATAGTTAATTCTTAACGTTAATTAGAAAAGATATGCATTATAAGATTTGAGTATGTGCAAGTACAAATTAAGGGGTTTTGTTACATTGACAACATTTATTATTGAATTAATTTCATATTGTCTTTTCCATTCAAGTTGCGTCGCTTGATACTAGGATCGATTTTGATTTAAGAATCATAGTAATGTAGTTCCCTCTTTATGACCAGACAAAAAACGTGCAAATAACGAGGATCCTCAAATATAATTTTATTTAATGAAGATTAATCAGTGCTGTTGTTTCAGGTCAAAAACTGTGGGCGTATTTAGCAAAAGCATGGCTGCCGCTTTATCCTACACAACGTCATTTTGTAAGTTTTTTTTAACATGTTTAATTTCTACAGTATTGTTCGAAGGTCTAAGATTCATAGCTTCCTACACAAAAACGTCCTGGCAACAAAGAGTTATTTTCATACGTCGAACTCCAGCGGGCATTTTCGGGGCATGTGTAAGGTTTGTAAATCAATCAATTCACTTTCGAGTATTTGTTACCGACTATTTATAATGTAAAATTCCAAATATCATAGCAACGAAATGCGTTATTTATCAATGTAATTGGACAACGCATAAGCCAAAATGCCGAACAATTTCGTTTGGCTTTACCCGTCACTCAAGACAATTGCAGCTGTGAGAAAGGAACAAAATACAAAGCATTTCAAATTATATGAACACGGCTCTAAGGCTGTGTATTAGTAAGGTATTTTTTATATACTTTAAATTTAAAATAAAAATAATGTTGAATAGTCTGGGTTATCTTTGATTTAATTTACGTTACATATACGATTTTAAGCTAACATGGTTATTTACATTATAACTACACACACAAATTATAAATACACATGGTAAATATCCCGTAACAGACTCTTGTTATAATTTTAATTTACATTCATGGTGTATTTGTAGGTGTATTATGAGAATATAATTATTAATATTTTTTCCAAATAAACGTTTATAAATAACGCAGTTAGTTGCTATGATATTTGGAATTTTACATTATAAATAGTCGGTAAATATTAACCACCAAGGTAATACTACCTACCAAATACTAAGTATAAATACTCTGAAGTGAATTAATTGATTTGCAAACCATACAGTGCCCCGAAAATGCCCGCTGGAGTCCGACGTATGGTTATTTTGAAAGCACAGTGTTTTATGTACCAGTTTCGTTGTGCCAGACAATCTTTTACTCAGGCGTACTTTCTCTAGAAAGTATCATATTTTCTTAGATTTTGAATGAACACTGATGAAAGTATAATAATATAACAAAGTAACGTAAATAAACAAAAGAAAAAAGATTCATTGAGTGATGGATTAGTAAGTAATATGAATATATCGCGCTGTACAATGTATCTAAAAAGACAATATGTCTAATAATAATTCTACACCGTGCCAGTTTTTAACTATTAGCAATTGACATTTAAGTACATTCGTTTATCTATAAGTAAGGGAAGCTAGAGTGTCAAATTTACGGAAGACTCTTAACAGTAGAAAATGTGTTGTATAAGCGAAGAGGGTGGAATACTTTACTAATAATATTCGTAATATTTTCCAGCGCACTATGCGGACAGCACGCCGGTGAGCGACACGTTGGCCAACACGGCGGAGCTGGTGACTTTCCTCGATGACCTGTTCGACAGCGTCGACGGCGCCAGAGCGAACAATAAGCATATTAAAGGCAAAAAACTGCGGACTGCGGTCACCGGAACCTCGCACCATCTCGCATGTACACTCACGAGCATACACCGCGGGGTGGGTCACAAGAAAAGTACAAAAAAATGAATTGTAAAGAATGCGAAAAAGACTTAACCTCAGAGGAGTCAAGTCTCCATTAATGGATTTCGCAAAGGGAATACAATGTTTTAACAAAAAAAAATTAACTATACCTCGGCACATGCTGTGAGGGCATGTGGAAACATTGTCAGAGTCAAATGAATATTTGGAACAACATGAAAATAATATAAAAAAGCAAATTAATGATAAAATTGTGTCCAAATATTCATTTGACTTTATTAATTGCGAAATACAACGATGTGGTTAGGTAGTCATTCATTTCCGTGTCCGTGAACCTATGCATTTTCAATTGGTACATTATAATCAATAAAATATTTCTAGATTGAATATAAGAAATTTGCCTCGCATGCATGCGCAGGCCTATGTATAATAAATTTAAAAAACGATTGAAAAATAGATCTCTTTATAAATATTTGATTGTTTTATTTATTAGGTTATTCCAGTTTATCTAGAAACGTTACTGGATTAACTGGGATAACTATTCCTATTACAATTTGCATTTCCATTACCTTGGGGTGATATTGAATACGAATGTTCCCGGGCTTTTGTAACATTTGAATTCAAATTCTCCCGCCTTTTACAAGTAAAGAAATTAAAAAAAAACAAACGTCACTATCGATATGGCCATCAAGGCCGGACCACAGATTGTTAATGTCTAAACCACTAGTACGTGAGATGGTCGTCTGATACGTAGTATCTTCTTAGTAGTCTGTGCGTGAACTCGAGAAGACGAAAGGCGAAGCAAGGGAATCAAGATCGACCACATTTTCGTGTTCTCTCACTTTGTTGTATATTGAGAACGCGCGCTTTTAGAGAAATGTTTGGTATACTCTCATGTAATCGTACCAAACGGAACTCATTTACAATCCTTTAAGTCCACTATAAATAAGTTTCTTCAATCACGTCAATCTTGTAGTAGACGTAGCGGTTTAATAAATGCAATGGAGAGTGTGGATGACTAACAATCTTGCAGTCTCTGCTTGCCAATGCTTGTGCTGAGAGCCTCCGGAAGGCGCCACGCAAGAGTCTGTACCGTCTGCTTCAGGTTCGGAACCTGCGTTTGCGGCCAGGCTCAGTCTTACGTGCGCCTACGCCTGCCACCACGAGCGGAGTGGACTCATTGATTAATGGCTCTATTTAACTTAAGCTTTGACAACTGATGGCACTCGAAACCGTAACTGGATATAAACTCTTCGGCAGCGATGACCGTGAACCTAAGCCATTACCAGTAATGAGTCCGCTTCGCTCGCGGGTGAAAGCAGGTATAAGGAGTTAAATAAAACACCATTGTTCTTCAATACACCGTAAACTTATGTATAAAATAAATTAAATTAGGTACATTAATATATACATGTACAAGATGCAATCACATGCCAATTTGTTGGGCCAAGACCGCGTACATTCCCAAAGCGGTCAGTCCAATAACCGAAGCGTTGAGTGCTCGAACTGCTAGTAGAGACCACGCACTCAATGACAGGATGGAGCCCACGGCATCTTCAAGTAGTGCTCTGTAAATTAGAACAATAATTATGGTTTCATTTTAAGTCTAAGTTTTTTTCCTATGTGACGCTTTGGTCTGTAAGTTTTGTACAACTATTATTTTGGAGAATAATAAATAGACCTACTTATACCATTCTTCAGTCGAATGTAAAAAACGGTAAACAAATATGGCTTCTTTCCATAGTAATTATTGACGTCTTTTGACACATATCGTGAAACACATTCGGCAAATTCGCGGCGTGCTGCAGGAGCGCCACGTTAACGTATACAGGGCGTCCCATGACTATGGGACATGAAGAGAGGGTACCTTAAATAGGGATCATCCATTAATTACATCACACCTCAAGGGGGAAGGAGGGTGTTCACAAAATGCGACATATTGTGACAGGGGGGAGGGAGGAGTTCCATCCTCACATACATGAATGTCTGAACATAAAAGGACGGAGGAAGAATAAGTTTTTAGTGAGGTCACAACAATAAGTTTTTAGTATTTTTTTATTATTATTGTTGATTTACATTAATTGATAACAAGTTAGTTTCAAAGTGATGTTGTAATTTTTACCTTCCTTAACTAATTGTCATGTCATGTCAACTTTAGCTAATTGTCATGAAAAAAATATGAAATTGGTGTGACGTAATTAATGGATGGCCCCATAATTCTAGAGACGATATTTTGCTGAAAGAAGACTTTGTTATTTTTAAAGGCAAATAAAATTGCATTCAAAGTATAAACAAAATCTTGCTTCACCCGGAAATCGAACTAAGTGCAATTTTTTTTCGAATTTTCAATCAAACATTTTTGATAATATTTTCTTCGGTTACCGCGAGGATTACACATGAAATAAAACTGATTTGACTTCTGAGTTCTCAGACCACGAACCCTGTAAAATGTTCGAAACGTCGGAATGAAGTTAAAATTAGTTAATATACGCGAGTTTATCCGTTTTCATAGTTTTATTTCAAACATTTTTGGTTATTCTTTCAGTTTTAGATACTATGTTTCGTAACAAAAATTGGTATTTTTTGTCCATTGTTTCGAATGATAGGATAAAATTACGAAAAAAATATTTTTCGTATTAAAGTAGGTTCGATGCCTAGAAAAAGCTAGATTTTTTTGAATGCAGTGTTATTTAATTTTCAAAATAAAATAAAGCCTTCTTTCAGCGTAATATCCTATCTACAATATTTATGGTACTTTCATGGCAGTACCATAAATACTGTACAGGTGTAATGAGAAATTACTTGCCTTCGGAAACGTTCGTAAACACATGCTGTTTCAGGCAGTGTCACCGAGTCTGACTGAAGTAGCATGACAGCTATTACTGTCAGTCTCAGTGAGATAGACTGAAACAGCATGACGTTGACGAACGTTTCCGAAGGCAAGTCATTTCTCACTACATCTGTACAATATTTATGGTACTTTCATGGCAGGTCGGAGCGGGTCCACAGCCACACGAGCGTGGCCGAGGAGGCGTGCTGCAGGAGCGCCACGGTGACGTATATACCTGTAGGGAGACAGCGCCAGCAGCGCGACCACGATGGGCGCGTGCTTGCGGGGCAGGTCGGAGCGGGTCCACAGCCACACGAGCGCGGCCGAGGCGTGCTGCAGGAGCGCCACGGTGACGTATATACCTGTAGGGAGACAGCGCCAGCAGCGCGACCACGATGGGCGCGTGCTTGCGGGGCAGGTCGGAGCGGGTCCACAGCCACACGAGCGCGGCCGAGGCGTGCTGCAGGAGCGCCACGGTGACGTATATACCTGTAGGGAGACAGCGCCAGCAGCGCGACCACGATGGGCGCGTGCTTGCGGGGCAGGTCGGAGCGGGTCCACAGCCACACGAGCGCGGCCGAGGCGTGCTGCAGGAGCGCCACGGTGACGTATATACCTGTAGGGAGACAGCGCCAGCAGCGCGACCACGATGGGCGCGTGCTTGCGGGGCAGGTCGGAGCGGGTCCACAGCCACACGAGCGCGGCCGAGGCGTGCTGCAGGAGCGCCACGGTGACGTATATACCTGTAGGGAGACAGCGCCAGCAGCGCGACCACGATGGGCGCGTGCTTGCGGGGCAGGTCGGAGCGGGTCCACAGCCACACGAGCGCGGCCGAGGCGTGCTGCAGGAGCGCCACGGTGACGTATATACCTGTAGGGAGACAGCGCCAGCAGCGCGACCACGATGGGCGCGTGCTTGCGGGGCAGGTCGGAGCGGGTCCACAGCCACACGAGCGCGGCCGAGGCGTGCTGCAGGAGCGCCACGGTGACGTATATACCTGTAGGGAGACAGCGCCAGCAGCGCGGCCACGATGGGCGCGTGCTTGCGGGGCAGGTCGGAGCGGGTCCACAGCCACACGAGCGCGGCCGAGGCGTGCTGCAGGAGCGCCACGGTGACGTATATACCTGTAGGGAGACAGCGCCAGCAGCGCGACCACGATGGGCGCGTGCTTGCGGGGCAGGTCGGAGCGGGTCCACAGCCACACGAGCGCGGCCGAGGCGTGCTGCAGGAGCGCCACGGTGACGTATATACCTGTAGGGAGACAGCGCCAGCAGCGCGACCACGATGGGCGCGTGCTTGCGGGGCAGGTCGGAGCGGGTCCACAGCCACACGAGCGCGGCCGAGGCGTGCTGCAGGAGCGCCACGGTGACGTATATACCTGTAGGGAGACAGCGCCAGCAGCGCGGCCACGATGGGCGCGTGCTTGCGGGGCAGGTCGGAGCGGGTCCACAGCCACACGAGCGCGGCCGAGGCGTGCTGCAGGAGCGCCACGGTGACGTATATACCTGTAGGGAGACAGCGCCAGCAGCGCGACCACGATGGGCGCGTGCTTGCGGGGCAGGTCGGAGCGGGTCCACAGCCACACGAGCGCGGCCGAGGCGTGCTGCAGGAGCGCCACGGTGACGTATATACCTGTAGGGAGACAGCGTCAGCAGCGCGACCACGATGGGCGCGTGCTTGCGGGGCAGGTCGGAGCGGGTCCACAGCCACACGAGCGCGGCCGAGGCGGCGTGCTGCAGGAGCGCCACATTGGACTCCGCCGCTGCGCGCACGTATCGCCAGTCGAACTCTGAGCCGCGCGCACCAACCCACAGCATCACGCTTCGGGTTACCACTACCTGGAACAACGTAAGCGCATTTTTATTAGATAAAATTGTACATCTTTCTAACAGTAGGTAGTTATTAATAAAATAAAATACTAAAGTTAGCCTTTCTTTGATTGACGTTTAAAATTTTAGTTTTTTAACTTCTCTTTAATGTCTATCAACAATATCAACTTGTCTGATTGATGTACACCTCTTTCAAAGCCTTTGATATACATCGCTCCTTGTTATTCTCACCACCTTTCTCCACTTATCCGTACATATTACATCTTTGATTTTGTTATGCACATACAATAAAAACGTCAAAATTGGCTTGCAAGAAAAAAAAATTGAAGACAGTACTTTTTTTACATCTTTAAAATAGTGCTGATATTTGGCATATTTGCTACTAACATAAAACCACATCCTGGCATACCTTTTCTTAAAATATTAACAGTGAATTGTGAAATTACATCAAGGCTTAGTTAGATCAACTCATCTTAGGTTTATGTTTAACAATGAACTAATAAGACAATGTACATGTAAACAAATGAAACAAAGATCACCTCTGCACTAGCCCAGCCTATAGCAGCTGTAAGGATCTTTGCATGACCTTTTCCTGGTACAGAGTTGATTGCAAAGTACAGCCCAAGGAGATCAGCCAGGTCTACAGTTGCTTTCAAGATTTCCTAGAAAAACAAGAATATGCAATAAATTACAATAAATTTATAAATCAGTGTTTTATTTTGCAAGTGTGAGTAAAAGGGCACTCGTTATTCATTACAAAATCAATATTGATAACCCTCATTACCGACCATCTGTAATGGGTGGCAAAACTTTTTGGTACTAAAAAAAATTACTAGAACTTAGTTCGTTTCATGGGAATTGACTTGGAACTGATGTTTATATTTATTTTAGAAAACAATATTCCTAATAATCAAAGCATCCTACTAGTAAATTGCTTGCATCATTTAAGCACTGGTCCGACTACTATTGCTAGTTAGTATAGCTCTGTGGTGAACTACAAATGTCACCAACTCTCTTTTTCTTTCATGGGAGTGCTTATCTTTTGCTTGGTTTCATAGCCAAGCTATCTATCGCTGACTCGCTTTCGGTGAGACCAGTGCCCTATTTATTAATTAAATGGACATAACTGTGGGTCTAGGTTAATATGTATAAAATTGTAAATGGAAATGATAACTTACCAAAAATACATCATATTCGCCTGTAGCTTGGTTGGAATCATAGTCAGGAAAGAATGTAGCAAGCAATAGCATCTTGCACAACTGAGTAAAGATGTACAGACCTCCGGCGTAAACACATTTGGAAAATGTCGCATATTCAGATCTGAAATAAGTATCAATTTAATTTCATAGGCCGAAGTGTACTAAATTTGATTAACCTAAAATATTTACTTACACCCCAGAAAACTTATAGGCCATATGATATGGCGCGTAAACTAACGCAAGACAATTTCCAAAATGATACAATGTCATTTTTACTAAATGTTTAACTTATTCCAATTAGTATGGCTTAATTAAATAATAAAATAAGAGCGCCGAAGCCACAAATCTCTTCGCCAAGAGTCTAATCAATTCTCTAAAATATATAAACGTCAACGTCAAACAAAATGTCGAAGTCGAAAGTCGAAAGTGGTGTCATGGGGTAATGACACTGATGACATTGACAATGACATGAATGCGATTATGAATCAAATTCCGTTCCAAAGACATTGTAAACTAAGTACAAAATTGTACCTAATCAATTTCAAATTAGCTTTGATGATTAGTTAATTTATTAAGTTATTATATGAGCTCAAAGTTTAGTTCAGAAAATGTTCATAATATCAAAGCAAAGTATTCATACAAAGTTAAAACTCAGAACTTGATATCTTTTTGTCTGCGTAGAATGAAATGCTTATTACGTTCCTCTCGACTTACTAACTTAATTAATTTCGTCGGTCGAATAATATATTACAATCACAATGAATAGAGTACGATAAAATTCATCACATAAAGTAACTAATCAAACATGATTATAAAGAATAACATGAATGATATTAAAATAGTTAACTTCTAAGTAGACAGCATACGGCTTTATAATATATGTTATGCCCACCACGAGCTGTCAAATCCAAGCACGTGAAACGGAAGTCACAAACAAGATCGCGGGAGATTTTTTGTTGCAGTAATAAGTGCTTTTGATTATGTTTACCCCTTTTTTATAATGATAAGGGTCTTTTCAATACAATATGCAACTGCGTGTTTATAAGGTTATTGAATTGTGTATTTTAATCCTAGGTTTTACAAAGTTTAATTATTTTTAATTGTATTATTTTGATGGTATGTGAACTTTATTTTTTATGATGTAATATAATTATGGAGAATATTTTATTAAGCTTTGTAGTTATTACTTACATTATTGCTATCGAGTGTCATGCTTTGATTACTTCTTTTTATAGGATATTATTGAAGGGTTGGGGGCCAACAATGTAAGAAAGGGACACATTATGCAGGGGTTGATAAAAAAGGGGTAAGTTGTTTAACCCTTCTGTTTTTTAGCACACGCGCAAAGGAGTATAGGGTATGTTAACCAATAGCAGGGCTGGATTTGTAGAATTTGAAATTTATTTGTCCGGAGGAAAATCCAGCCACCGATCGGTGACTGCTCCGGACAGACTCATCAGTACCCTTACAACCCTGCTAGCAGTAACCTGTCTGTCTTATGCAAATGAAGGTGTTCACATTTTAGTGTCCATGTGTACACATTAGTTTAATCATGAGAAATAATATTATAGAATTGAGATTCAATAGTTTGTGGATAAACGGTTACACTAAAGGTGTGCTTGAAGAATATATTTTGTGGGGTTTGTTTGGTTATTGGATTTCAATCGGATTTATTTGTGATAATAGGTAAGTTCATTTAGTTTTAGCTTTTGATAAATCAACAATGTATTTTTCAAATACTACTACTATGGTACTATTAGATTATTGAAAAAATTTGAATAAAGATGGATAGGCCTAGTATATTTTACAGGTATCTCGAAATGTTTTTAACTGATTGTGAATGTTGTGTTTGTTGAGAATACAGTATTTAAATACAATCACTTAATTTTTAAATAAAATTAAGTTACAGAAATATGAAAAATGGGGTGATATTTTGATAAAAGTTAAAATGAATTACTTTTTTAGATTACACAGATGTGGCCTCCAAATAAAGAGAAAACATAGATGCATGGACACAGCACGATGTGCAAAAATATATACTTATACACATAATTTTTACCTATCTATGTATACTAAGTGTATTCTTAATATTTACATTTGACAATGTAACAAAATGATATGTTATGTACTTTTTTAACACCTCTTACTAAAATGCAGTAAGATTAAAAACCGCGTATTATATCTCATTTATAATATTTTCAGTACTTTGTGAAGCGTAATATCGTGGTTTGGGGAGTGTAAGTTAGATAGGTACGGTTTTGTTCTGTTTTAACATACTTCTTTCTAAAATTCTATACATCTTCACCTGGCACATAGCCCTATTCAACTTTACTTTGTTAAAAAACCGGCCAAGTAATGTCGTATTGTAGGGTTCTGTGTAGTTATTCAAAAATGGCTGGACTGATTATGTTCGAAATAGTTTAGGTACCTTAAAGTATTATATATGTAAGCCTAATATTCCTGATTGTTTTCATATTTTGCCGACCTACGGATCAAAAGCATGTTTTTAATTCCGGAGCGGTTATCTCCGAAAATAAGTAAGACCTATTCAACGATACGCCACACTATAGGATTCCATTACCAAAACAAAAATAAATACCCCCACATTACGTTTAAGGGAGTACCCAATTTTTTTTTATATTTAATTGTACCACTTTATCGGTGTGATTAATATAATAGTCATACCATACGAAAATGCAGATTTCTAGTACAAACTGTCATTGAGCTATGCTGCCGAATGCGGATAGACAGACTGGAATGGCGAAACCAAGGCGAAACTATAAGGGTTCCTATTTTACTATGGAACCATAAATAATCACCAAATAAAAAAATAATTTTTCAACCGATTTCTCGAAGATCCATTCATCGGACCTCGACTTGGTGCCAAATGGATCCGTTCGGTTTGTTTGGAAGTCGGTTAAAAAAAGGATTATCGAATTAGGTTGGCGTGATATTGAATTATTCGTCCATTTGTCGTGCATATGCTTAATGCAAATTTAAGAAATATATAATTTTCTCATGGCTGTCATTATCAGAACTGGACCAAATTAATATAGGACCAATCATCAGCTTTTAAATAAAAAACATCAAAATCGGTACACCCAGTCGGAACTCGGAAGTTCTAAGGTCAAAAAAACATACAGTCGAATTGAATTGAGAACCTCCTCCTTTCTTTGAAGTCGATTGAAACTGATCAGAGACCTATTCACCTTTATGTAAAAG